>ONZH01027130.1:375000-587287 GCA_900303285.1 Rhinella marina
GAAAAGCTGTTGGCCCCATGCTGTGAGGTTCTACGCTGTCTGGGGGTCTGCATTTCCAGGAGCCACCTTTCATTACCACTTGCAAAGGGACAGTTCCTTAACTTTCAGGTGATAAACTGATTTCCTCCAAGGGTAATGCGGATTCCAACTGCAGCCCAGACAGAGCGGCACATATGATTACAGAATAACATGGACATGTATGAGATCACACGACAGGTATTAGACATACATAGATAATAAAAAGATAGGAGAAATGTTGTCCATTTCTCACATGAGCCTCTCACATGAGCAATGGGGGCATTGTCATTACACCTAGAGGCTTTTCTTTCTCAAAATCCGCCACGGCCTTTACCTTTTGATTGACAGCGCTAGGCAGGGGCAGATTGGCCATAGACTTTACAAGGAAATTTACCGGTGGGCTGATACCCAAGGGGCCACCAGAGCCTTCCTTGCAGCCAGCTAGTGGAAGTTTTTGGGGATGTATTTTGTTTCTGCTGGCAGTATTTTGTGATGGACTGTGGTATTTGGCTCTGTTGGTTGGTGTAATGTGCCACAATATGGTATTCCTGGCCCTGCCTTCCATCAATTTGGACCCGACTACAAAACGGGGCCACTTTTAGTATTTTTTCCAAGGCCACTTTAAGTTCCCAGTCCACCCCTGGCGCTAGTCAGTGATATCATCATCACGCCTGGCCCTGTCAATCAAAGTGGAACGACAACATCCCTGTTGCTCCTCAAGGCTCATTTGCATATATTAAAACATAATTTTTCCTCAACAATGTGGACACATATGAACATGGGATCAACACAGATGCTTTCAGCTGCCAAGCGCACATGTAACAGGTCAGCCAGTTTCATAGGTACAAATCCGCTGATAGATCGCCTTTAACCCCTTAATGACGATTTTTTTAATTTGTTATTCCCAGAGCCATAACTTTTATATTTTTCCATTGACATAGCTGTATGAGTGTTTTTTTTTTTGTGGGACAAGTTGTACTTTCTAATGGAACCATTTATGATTACATACAATGAATTAAAAAAAAAAAAACAATTCTGCCACAGTTTTATGGGTTTAGTTTTTACAGTTTTCCTATGTGGTAAAACTGACTTGTTACTTTCATTCTCCGGGTCAGTACGATTACAACGATACCGCACAGCTGGCATAGGCTTCAGCTATAGCTTACACCAGTTTCTGGCAAAAGTTACAGTAAATCCGTCAGTCTGCATGAAGCGCTACCCCCTTTTCTTGCCACTTTACAAAAGTGACAAGAAGCTCAAAAAGTCACTAATTATTGTGCAAATATGGCGTGCTCCACAATTTGCAACCTTTTTTACACCACAATAGTGGCTTAAAGGGATTGTGTCACAACACATATTCTTCATTTTTCAAACCTGCATCTGGATCTGAATACTTACTATTCAGATACTATCTATACTTAATAAAATCGATCTGTATAGCGCCATCTGCTGTTTGTTCTTTTCCTTATTTTTTGTCTGTCTCACTGAGCTGGTCGAAAGTGCTCAGTTTAAGGCCCCATTCACACGGCTGTAGTTTTTGTCTGCATCCAATCAGCATTTTTTTGCGGATTGGATGCTGACCCATTCTTTTCAATAGGGCTGCAAAAAAATGTGGACTGCACACCTATTACTGTCTGCATCCAAATGTCCGTTCCATATGTCCATCCCGCAAAAAAGATGTCTGTTTTGCAGACAAGAATAGGCATTGTCACAATTGCAAAAAATGGAAGCAAAATGGACGTCATTTGTGTGTTTTTTGCTGACTGCAAAATACATACGGTCGTGTGCACCCTAAATCTTCTGTTAGAAGCTGTGGCAGTTAGAGGGAGAGAGCTGCAGCAGAAGGGACACATTCCCTGAGCTGCCAGGCTGAGGAGAATCCAGCTGAGCAATTGGCACACATTGGAGATCTCTGGATCCATGTGAGGTACAAGGCTGGTTCTAGCTAACTAGCTAACTCTTGGATTACTGTATTGTGCTGTAAAACTCTGCTCTGTTGTTTATATCTGCATAGCAATGTACTATTTCAGGTGCTTTTCCAGAACAGGCATAACCACAAAATTCCATGTAATAGTAAATTTGTGTTGTTCATTGTATTGATTTTTTTCCCTCTAGTTAGTTACCGATTTGGTACTGAATTTTCTCCTTGTGTAATCATACTATAACTACAGTACATCTGCAGGCGGAAGCATTCCTTCATTTATTACGTTTAATGGAAATCTTCGTATAGCTGTCACCTGAGGCTCTCCTATAGATTTCCAAATACAGTTTTCTTAATAAGAAATGAAACCCCCTCCTGAATTTAATAGAACGTTATGTCTTTTGTGCTCATTGAAATTCATTTATTTCCACTTTTGAGAAATTCTACCATGTATTGAGAAGGCCACAAATTGCAAACTGTCTCATTGGTTTGCAGTTACTTTGATTAAAATATTGGTGACCGGCCAAGAAATTTCAAGAAAGTTCTTATTTGAACCTGATTCAATATTTTCATTTTTGAACGCCTTTTTCTGGATATAGAGATGTAATGTAATAAACATGCTTCGTTTCCTTGTCCAAGCGTGCATGAGAGAGAGCCTAGCTGTAGCCAGACCACTCTGTGACCTGTCCAAAGTGCCCAGTCCTTCTTTTCCAGCATCTGCTGTCAGTGCAGAGTTCTGAAATCATCAGATATTTGGCTGATTCAAACAGATTGTTGGGCTTGCCTGACATTAGTCTGTGTATGGCCGCTTACTGAGACAGAGCTCCGTTCATAATTCAGGTCTAGAAAACCCATTATAAAAAGTTATTGTGAATTAACCACTCAACTACCGCTTGCTGCATATACTGCATGATATGTCAGCGGCTCATGCCGCTCTTCTGGGCAGACACAGGTGTCACTCCACTCACCCTCCTGCCCTTATTCTGGTGGCCGGGACCTGCTGGTCTACTCCTGCCGAAATCGTCTTCTTCCTTAACAGGCAGCAGCCTGCTTCCTGTTGGCAATGCCTCTTCTGTCTGAGTTGTCTGCTCTATCTTCCCTATCAGGCAGCAGCCTGATTCTTATTGGGAATGCTCTTAGGCCCCTTTCACACGAGCGGGAGACTCGCATGTCTCCCGCAACGGATCTACAGGGCTGGACTCCGCACTGACAGGGATCGCATAGCATTATATGCAATCCCTGTCCGTGCGGAGTCCAGCCCTGTAGATGCGTTGCGGGAGACATGCGAGTCTCCCGCTCGTGTGAAAGGGGCCTTAGAGTAGTGCGCTCACACACTAATGCACACCATTAGGCACTTAAGGCACCTGAGCAATAGGTTGTCTAGCTTTCTAGCTCCCTGCAAAGGTGTGCTTTATTTGTTTGTCTTCCATTTGCAATGACTTCTGCCTGTTTCCTAGATTCTAATTCACTGCTGCCTGATCTGACCTATGCCCCATATTGACCCTTCATATTAACATAGTAACATAGTTTATAAGTAACATAGTTTATAAGGCCGAAAAAAGACATCTGTCCATCCAGTTCGGCCTGTTTTCCTACAAGCTGACCCAGAGGAAGGCAAAAAAACCCTGTGAGGTAGAAGCCAATTTTCCCCACTTTAGGGGAAAAAATTCCTTCCCGACTCTAATCAGGCAATCAGAATTACTCCCTGGATCAACGACCCATCTCTAGTAACTATAACCTGTAATATTATTACCCTCCAGAAATACATCCAGGCCCCTCTTGTACTCTCTTAGTGAACTTACCATCACCACCTCCTCAGGCAGAGAGTTCCATAGTCTCACTGCTCTTACCATAAAGAATCCTCTTCTATGTTTATGTACAAACCTTCTTTCCTCCAGACGCAGAGGATGTCCCCTCGTGACAGTCACAGTCCTGGGGATAAATAGATCATGGGAGAGATCTCTGTACTGACCTCTGATATATTTATACATAGTTATTAGATCTCCCCTCAGTCGTCTTTTTTCTAAAGTGAATAACCCTAATTTTGATAATCTTTCTGGGTACTGTAGTCCACCCATTCCAGTTATTACTTTAGTTGCCCTCCTCTGAACCCTCTTCAGCTCTGCTATGTCTGCCTTGTTCACAGGAGCCCTTCGCTGCCTGCTCTGACCTCAGACTGTTTATTGTATTGCTCGCACTCTGCCTGCCCTGATCTTGACCTGTCCCTGACTATGGATTTACCTATTCCCTCTGAAGCCCGAAGGTTAGCTGTGAATCATACAGCGAAATCCAGATCCTTGTGCAAGGGTTAAAACGTGAAAAGAGGGGGACTACAAGGATAATACCCCTAGGATTAACTGAAAGTCAAATCTGTTGGTTGACACAGTGGTTCCACACCCACTGCTGTAACACTGCACATGCGGTGAGCAGTCCTGGTCTTCAAAACCTGCGGCGATGTACAGTATATATTCAGATGTAGTAGAGTTAACACATGCTTAACTAGATGTGTTAAGCCAGCACCTTCAATTGCTTTTCAGTGGCTTTCGTTACAAGATATCACAGGATGAGTTAAGAAATTTGAGTTTACAGTTTGTGTTAACTCTACTACATCTGTATTTTGCATAGGTATAAGTACAGTAGACACTGCTGGGAACCCTGGAGAGAAGACACGTGATTTTCGACGTTTGTACCTTCTTATGTTCTCACACACAGAGCATTCAATGAGCGCCACTGGTAATGGTCACATGATCTGCAGGATGATGATAGAAGGCTCCTGCTGAGTATAACTAGACACACAGGAACATAAAAACAGCAGTGGGTGATTACGAGCAGAAATGGGATTTATGGGCTCATGCACACAATTGTATTATAGTTCTGCACAGCATGTAACTATTTTTCTACTGGATTTCATACCTGCCAGGAAAATAAATTGTGGCATATTTCATCTGATTCTGTATTTTAGTGGTATACTCCCCTAGAGTAGCACGTGAGAAACTGCAAACCTTCCAGCTCACCAGGTAATGAGTGTGACTTGGCTCAGAATCCTGGGTGGAGCAAGGGAGGGAGAGAAACACCACACTGGCTCAGGTAACTAAGCGTAGGTTCCAGCACTCTTTCAGGGAAAAAGAAACACTGGCTGATGGTCTTGATTGGAGTTGTATTTGTACTAACCCATCAACTTTTTAAGTTATCATATTTCTTTTTACTTCAATAAAATATTATGTAGCGTCACTTTGTGCTCAACAATAAAAAATTAGTTTCATTTGGAGATGTCCAATAATGTTCTGCATTCTCTGGATCTAGCTGTAGAAGTGAAAGCGTGGGAATAAATCCGCATCATTAATAACCTTAGCTCCATTGTATGTGCTAGAGATGACAGGATAATAAGTTTTTCAAGCTCATTTCTACTCAGTCATGTTGAACCCTGAATGGTTTTCTCCACCTAATGCATGTTTGATCCACAAGAGTAAATATAAGCTACCTGGCTTCCCTTAGATCCAGATCAAAAATATTGTTAGTAGAAAAAGGTCCTGCAGCTAGACGTATTCAAGGGAGGGCAAATATATTTTCTTCCGTACACCTGAAAAAAGGTGAAGGGCCGTATAATATTTGGAGAAATATTTATATATTTATAGAGCAGGGGGCTCCATAGGAACTTATGTCGCCCTGGAAGACTAAGGCTGCCGCACACTGCATCCAGGCCCCCCTGATCCTCGCCAGGGGAGCTAGTGCATGGCCGGGAGTGCTCCCAGTTTGTAACCTCCCAGATGCCATGGCATTTGAGGGGTTAAATGTATGTGACCAACATTAGAAATTTAATGGAAGGTTATACTCCTAAAACTATATATCTATCTGCTCAGCTCCTCCTGCTTTATAATATACTGCCTGCAAATTATTTTGCATTTTCATGGTGACAGGTCCTCTTCAATATTTTCATTGTCA
Organism: Rhinella marina; assembly: GCA_900303285.1. Taxonomy (NCBI): domain Eukaryota; kingdom Metazoa; phylum Chordata; class Amphibia; order Anura; family Bufonidae; genus Rhinella; species Rhinella marina. The sequence continues at coordinate 380,882 of ONZH01027130.1, forward strand.
TATCTGTAACTTTTATTTAGTTATTTTGCTCAGTGTTTGGCAAATCATATCATGCTTTTCTGCATGTTTTTTCCTATCCACATTACAGGAGCCGTCATTGTTTTTGTATTTTTAATGGCACCATATAATTTAGCATATCTTGTACTAAAAAATCAAAAATCATTGTGGGTGAACTTTGAGAAAAAAAAATTGAGTCTGCAATTTTATTTTATTTTTTTTTGTATTTTTGTTTACGGTGTTCCTTGTGCATTACAATTGACATGATGGTCATCTTTGTTATCTCAATTACAGTAATACCAATTTTCTATTCATTTTTCATGTTTTAATACTTTAGCAAAATGTAACATTCTTATATTTCCATCTACAGCTGTGTGAGGGCGTGTATTTTTTTTTTTTTGTTTTTTTTTTGTGGAGCGAGTACACGTGACTTTTTCACCACTATTTAGTAATTTTTTTTTTTTCTGGAGGAGGTGCCAGGTGACTAAACAATAGCCATTTGGCCATTTTTGTTTTTATTATTTGCTTATAGCCTGGCGCATGCAGGCTAAATATTTTTTTTTTTATAATTAATATATATTCGAATGCAGCAATTTGAATTATGTTTTTTTATATGTGAAATTTGGAAAGTGCGGTAATATTTTAAAAAAGCATTTAGTTTTATTTTTTAACGTTTATTTTTTTTTACTTTTTTGTAGTTCCCTTGGGGGACTTAAACATGAGATTTCTTATACCATAGATTGCTCAAAGATACAGTATGTGACAATCAAGTTGCTCTCTGATATGGGGGACATGAATGGTGTTTGTGCATGGGGTTTATATTGGTGATCTATCCACAGGTCATAACAAGCACCAGAATTTTTCATTCTGTCATTAGTGTAGGATGAGTGATAGTTTTACAGAGTTAAATATATATGATGCATTTTAGTGTCTTGTTATTTTGCAGCAGTAACTCGCAAGGAACCATAGTATTATTATAATCTCTGACAAAGGTTAATATGACCGCCCAAATTCTTGTTCTGCTGCAAGGTTACTAGTGAGCTAATCAGTATGTGTCACCTGCTCAGGAATCCACATGGAAAGCCTCCTGTTCTGTGTAAGTAAGGATGCAAGAATGTCAGAGAAGTATGGTAGGTGTGATAGAATACAAGTAATATTTTTCTGCTAGTCCATACAGATTGTGACTGTGCTTTTATTCACCTTAATTGGCTTTAACTTCTTAAAGAATTTGGATAAATTCGCCCTGATTTATCAAGTCTAGCATGTGTTACACTGGTCTTCATAAGGCCTGCTATGCCAGAGAAGGCATTTAAATTATGAGGAAGCATAAAATAAACTAGATTTGCATTTCCAGAAGAAAATACATAGTGCTTGAAAAGGGCGCACCTTTAACAGTGACTTCCAGAGTACACCTATGTGACTGCCCCTTTAAGAGTGTCTGCTCCTTTAAGAGTGTCTGCTCCTTTAAGAGTGTCTGCTCCTTTAAGAGTGTCTGCTCCTTTAAGAGTGTCTGCTCCTTTAAGAGTGTCTGCTCCTTTAAGAGGTACTGTCCCTTTAAGAGTGGCTGCCCCTTTAAGAATGCCCCTTTAAGAGCGACTGCCCCTTAAGAGTTGCTGTCCTTTTAAGAGTGGCTGCCCCTTTAAGAGAGACTGTCCCTTTAAGAGTGGCTACTCCTATAAGAGTGCCTGCCCCTTTAAGAGTCACTCTGGAAAGCCCCTTTAAGTTTGACTCTGCGCTCAGCTGAGGGGGCGAAACGGCCATGCTGTCCGTTAACACATGGGGACTCGGCGGCCATTTTGTGACTCTCACAGGTGCAAGTCTCTTTCAGCATAAATAGACACAGTTTAACAGAATCCAAAATGGTGGATTAACCCCTCTTCTGCCAGTGCACGCCCCCGAGGCCCGTGATCACGGTTCCTTACAACGGACATGTGAATGCCCCCTTAAAGAGGACCTTTCACGGTTTTGAATTACTGTAGATAAATACCTCTTGTCCCGGGGTACCCCCCCGCTGATGCTGCCACTCTGCCTAGTTTTTTAAAATACAGCTCCTACTCCCCGCTGTGCCCGCCTGTAGTTTTCGCGCTCAGTATGTAAATACTGAGCATCAGTACAGGGAGGAGGAGACGCCGGCATTTCTCAATGGGCGTCTCCTTCTCCCTGGCTGTGCCGCGATCCAATCACAGCGGAGAGCGTCACAGCCAGGGAGAAAAAAAACCTCACCTTCTCCCTGGCTGTGACGCTCTCCGCTGTGATTGGATCGCGGCACAGCCAGGGAGAAGGAGACGCCCATTGAGAAATGCCGGCGTCTCCTCCTCCCTGTACCGATGCGCGAAAACTACAGGCGGGCACAGCGGGGAGTAGGAGCTGTATTTTAAAAAACTAGGCAGAGTGGCAGCATCAGCGGGGGGTACCCCGGGACAAGAGGTATTTATCTACAGTAATTCAAATCCGTGAAAGGTCCTCTTTAACCCGATGCCGACCGCCCACTGTCTTTTGACGGTGGGCGGTGCGGGTCCCGAGTCTGCAGCGCCGTCTAAAGACGTCGCTGCAGAAAAGGGTTGTCAGGGGGCCCCAGGATGGACGAGCGGCGGGGGTCCGGCTGTGCCCAATAGCCGGACCCCTGCTGAATGCGCCAGCATCGGTGAAAACACCGATGCCGGCGCATTAACCCTTCATGTGCCGCGGTCAGCGCTGACCGCGGCACATGAGGCGTGCGGCATGGTCTGCCGCTATTCAGGATGGCGAGCGGGGCCATCGGGTCCCTGTGCTGCTGTGACGGGGACCCGATGGCTTGGATAGCAGCCCGATGCCTTCCTTAGGCATCGTGGCTGCTATCCCTGCGTTCCTGTGCGATCCAGCCCCCTGGATCGCACAGGAAGCAGGCTGTAAGTGTATTACACTGAGTAATACACTTACAGCCAATGCATTACAATACAAAAGTATTGTAATGCATTGTAAAGGGGATCAGACCCCTAAAAGTTAAATAAAGTGGAAAATGAAAAGTTAAAAAATAAAGTAAAAATAAATAAATAATAATAATAGTCTTAAAAAAAAAATAAGCCATTTTAAAAAAAAAAGTTAAAAAAAATTGTTAAAAAAGGTGAAAAAAGAAAGGTATACATATTAGGTATCGCCGCGTCCGTATCGACCGGCTCTATAAAAATATCACGTCATCCACCCCGCCAGGTGAACGCAGTAAAAAAAAAAAAAAAACTGTGCCAAAACAGACATTTTTTTGGTCACCTTCCCTTACAAAAAGTGTAATAGCAGGCGATCAAAAAAGCGTATGTACCCCAAAATGGTACCAATCAAACCGTAATCTTGTCCCGCAAAAAATGAGACCCTAACTAAGACAATCGCCTGAAAAATAAAAAAAATATGGCTCTCAGAAAATAGCAACACAAAAAAAAGATTTTATTCTGTTCACAAATGCATCTAATGTGTAAAACTTTCCAAAAATAAAAATGTTAGACATATTGGGTATCGCCACGTCCGTAACAACCTGCTCTATAAAAATATTACATGAGATGGCCCCCCAGGCGAATGCTGTAAAAAAAATAAATAAAAAACTATGCCAAAATACCCATTTTTTTCCCTCTTCCCTCACAAAAAGTGTAATAGCAGGCGATCAAAAAGGTGTATTTAACCCAAATTGGTACTAATCTAACCGTCATCTTGTCCTGCAAAAATGATACCCTACCTGAGACAATCGCCTGAAAACTGAAAAAAATATGGCTCTTTGAAAATGGCAACACAAAAAAATTTAATTCTGTTCACAAATGCATCTAATGTGTAAAACTTAACAATAATAAAAATGTTAGACATATTGGGTATCGCCGCGTTTGTAACAACCTGCTCTATAAAAATATCACATGACTTGCCCCCTCAGGTGAATGCTGTAAAAAAAATGCTAAAAAAAACTATGCCAAAACAGCTATTTTTTCACCTTGACTCACAAAAAGAGTAATAAAAAGGCGTATTTACCCCAAAATGGTACCAATGAAAACCTCACCTCATCCTGCAAAAAATGAGCCCCTACATAAGACAATAGCTCAAAAAAATAAAAATCAATGGCTCCCGCAAACCAATCCATCAAAATCTGTGTTGTAAAATCCATATGGCACTCCTTCTGTTCTGAGTCCTGCCATATGTCCCCACAGCAGTTTACCACCACATATGGGGTGTTGCCGTATTCAGGAGAAAATGGGTAACATAATATGGGGTGCTTTTCTCCTGTTACCCCTTATGCAAATAAAAAAACTTGGGGCTATAGCAACATTTTATTGGAAGAAATGAAACTTTTCATTTTCACAGCCAAGTGTTTCCAAATTCCATAAAACGCTTAGGGGGTCAAAGTGGCCAGTACCCCCCTTAATATATTCGTTGAAGGGTGTAGTTTCCAAAATGGGGTCACTTTTTGAGGGTTTCCACTGTAGGGGTACGTCAGGGTCTCTCAATTACAAAATGGTGCCTACAAACTATTTTAGCAAAATCTGCCTCCAAAATCCGTATGGCGCTCCTTTCCTTCTGACCACTGCCACAAACCCATAGAGACGTTTACCACCACATATGGGGTATTTCTGTAAACTGCAGAATCAGAGTAATGTATATTGAGGTTTAGTTTGCTGTTAACCCTTGCTGTGTTGCAAGAAAAAAATTATTAACATGAATAATCTACCAAAAAAGTGAAATTTTGAAATTTCACCTCCATTTTCCTTTAATTCTTGTGGAGCACCTCAAGGGTTAACAAAGTTTGTAACAGCAGTTTTTTATAATTTGAGGGGTGTAGTTTCTACAATGGGGTCATATATGGGGGGTTTCATTATGTAAGCCCCTCAAAATCACTTTACATCTGAACTGGTGCTTAAAAAAAATGGTTTTGGAAAATTTGGTGAAAATTTGAAAAATGGCTTCTAAACTTCTAAGCCTTCTAACGTCCTAAAAAAGTAAAATGACATTTATAAAATGATGCCAACATAAAGTAGACATATGGGGAATGTAAAATAATAACTATTTTTGGAGGTATTACTATTTATTTTGAAAGTAGAGAAATTGAAATTTGCTAATTTTTTCAAATTTTTTGTAAATTTGCTATTTTTTTATGACTAAAAATGAAATATTTTGCCACAAATTTACTACTGTCGTGAAGCACAATATGTGACGAGAAAACAATCTCAGAATGGCCTGGATAAGTAAAAGCGTTCCAAAGTTATTACCACATAAACTGACACATGTCAGATTAGCAAAAATCAGTCTGGTCACGAAGGTGCAAAATGGCCCGGTCATTAAGGGGTTAACCTCAGGTCTGGGGAATCTCCCCTCTATATATCTCTCTAAGCCTTTCCACTGTGTATATGCTGTGCCATATATGGTGCTGCCTATTTGCATATTGAGCTGTGATTGGCTGATTGGTCTCCATTCTAGCTTCTGCATTCATTCCTATGCAACTCTTATCCTCAGGTCTGGGGGAGCTCCTCAATATTATCTCTATATATCTCTAAGCCTTTTGCACTGTGTGTATGCTGTGCCATATATGGTGCTGCTATTTGCATATTCACTGTGATTGGCTGATTGGTCCCACTCTAACGCTCTCCATTCCTCTCTATGGAGAATTTTTGGTTTTTAACCTGTGATATCTTAAAAACGACTAATCCGATCGATTCCAAAAATACATAGCACATCTGTCACCATTGAGGGCTTCGAAACGCACTTTGAACGGAGTCTGTACGCCAAGCGGTTCGGGCTGTATTAATTGCAGAAATTCGTGGGAAGAATAAGAAAAATCGGATAACAGTATAGTGCTTTTTCAAGCACTATAATTAAATGCCTCTTATGGCAGTCTATGAGCCAGACTAGGGCTGGGCGATTAATCAAATTAATTTGATTAATTCGCCAATTGAAAGCCTCACGATTTTATTTTTTAGTAAAATGGTGAACTCGATTTTCCTAAAATTGCGCCCGCCAGATAAAATAATAATAATCTCTCACCTGTCCTGCGACGGGGCTCCGCGCACTCTGACCTGACGCTGCACGCAGTCAGGTGACAGTGCAGCGCCGGGAGAAGAAGACTGAGGAGCGCTGGAGCGGAGCCGCGGTGCAGGACAAGTAAGGGCTGTTCTAAGGGCTGAAGGGGACACTACTGTGGGCTAATCTGAGGTTTCAAGGGGGCACTACTGTGGGCTGTTCTGAGGTCTGAAGGGGCACTACTGTGGGCTAATCTGAGGTCTCAAGGGGGCACTACTGTGGGCTGTTCTGAGGTCTGAAGGGGCACTACTGTGGGCTAATCCGAGGTCTCAAGGGGGCACTACTGTGGGCTAATCCGAGGTCTCAAGGGGGCACTACTGTGGGCTAATCTGAGGTCTCAAGGGGGCACTAATGTGGGCTGATCTGACGTCTGAAGGGGGCACTACTGTGGGCTGATCTGAGGTCTGATGGGGGCACTGTGGGCTGATCTGAGGTCTGATGGGGGCACACTGGGCTGATGTGGGGTCTGATGGGGCACAATGGGCTGATGTGGGGTCTGATGGGGCACAATGGGCTGATGTGGGGTCTGATGGGGCATAATGGGCTGATCTGAGGTCTGATGAGGGCACAGTGGGCTGATCTGAGGTATGATGGGGGTACAATGGGCTGATGGATGTGAGGTCTGGTGGGGGCACAGTGGGCTGATGTGAGGTCTGATGGGGGCACAGTAGGCTTTTTTTTTTTTTTTTTTTTTTTTTTTATATTTTTAATAACATAAGAAAATCGAGATTTAAATCGTGAATCGTCCAAAATTTTTAAAAAATCGAGATTTTTTTTTGGCCATATCGCCCAGCTCTAAGCCAGACTGTAATCTATGCCAGCTCATAGTGGTTATGTTTTTGCAACCTAATTCCAAACACATGGTATGATAAGCTTAAATTTCTTCTAAAATGATACAACCCCTACATTAATGGGGATACCTGATGAAGAATACCCTATCTACATACCCTATTAGTGCATATGGCAATAATAGAGGGATCAAGAGCCCCCCTTGCATGAGCCAAAATTGAGAGTCCCTCTGTAATAGTGGCTTCTACCGTTATGAAACATGCCTTTCCATGCATTACATTCATTTGACTGACTGGCGTGTATAACCTTATTGTCAGACATACCTTCCCCGTATTCAACCTACAGAGAAGCGTATAGAACAAAGCTCAAATAATTAATTTATCTCTATTAGGATATATTTCATTAAAATACAAGCTTATAGAGAATGTGTCTATATTTTTTTTCTGCCAATTAAATCCAGATAGTGACAAACATTCTTTTTTGCTACTCTGTTTTCTAATTGTAGATTTTTTATTCTAATTTTTTACATTAACCCTTTCAGTACCGAGCCACTTTTCACCTTAAATCCCAGGCCGATTTTTGCAAATCTGACATGTCACTTTATGTGGTAATAACTTTAGAACGCTTTTACTTATCTAGGCCATTCTGAGATTGTTTTCTCGTGACACATTGTACTTCATGACAGTCATAAATTTGAGTCAATATATTTCACCCTTATTTATGAAAAAATCCCAAATTTACCAAAAATTTTGAAAAATTAGCAAATTTCCAAATGTCAATTTCTCTACTTTTAAAATACATAGTAATACCTCCAAAAATAGTTATTACTTAACATTCCCCATATATCTACTTTATGTTGGCATCATTTTTTTAAATGTAATTTTATTTTTTTAGGAAGTTAGAGGGCTTAGAAGTTTAGAAGCAATTTTTCAAATTTTCAACAAAATTTCTCAAACCATATTTTTGAGCACCAATTCAGTTATAAAGTGATTTTGTGAGGCTTACCTAATGGAAACCCCCATAAATGACCCCATTTTAGAAACTACACCCCTCAAGTTATGAAAAACTGATGTTACAAACTTTATTAACCCTTGAGGTGTTCCACAAGAATTAATGGAAAATGGAGGTGAAATTTCAAAATTTCACTTTTTTGGTAGATTATTCATGTTAATAATTTTTTTCTTGCAACACAGCAAGGGTTAACATCAAACTAAACCTCAATATACATTGCTCTGATTCTGAAGTTTACAGAAATACCCCATATGTGGTGGTAAACATCTCTATGGGTTTGTGGCAGTGGTCAGAAGGAAAGGAGCGCCATATGGATTTTGGGGGCAGATTTTGCTAGAATACTTTTTAGGCAGCATTTTGTAATTGAGAGACCCTGACGTACCCCTACAGTGGAAACCCTCAAAGAGTGACCCCATTTTGGAAAAAAACACCCTTCAACGAATATATTAAGGGGGGTACTGGCCACTTTGACCCCCTAAGCGTTTTACGGAATTTGGAAACACTTGGCTGTGAAAATGAAAAGTTTCATTTCTTCCAATAAAATGTTGCTTTAGCCCCAAATTTTTCATTTTCACAAGGGGTAACAGGAGAAAAGCACCCCATAATTTGTTACCCATTTTCTCCTGAATACGGCAACACCCCATATGTGGTGGTAAACTGCTGTGGGGGCACATGGCAGGACTCAGAACAGAAGGAGCGCCGTATGGATTTTACAACACAGATTTGGATGGATTGGTTTGCGGGAGCCATTGATTTTTATTTTTTTGAGTTATTGTCTTATGTGGGGGTTCATTTTTTGCGGGACAAGATGACAGTTTGATTGGTACCATTTTGGGGTAAATACGCCTTTTTGATCGTGTGGTATTACACTTTTTGTGAGGCAAGGTGAAAAAAAAATGTCTGTTATGGCATAGTTTTTTAAAAAAAATTTTTTACAGCATTCACCTTGGGGGCCACCTCATGTAATATTTTTATAGAGCAGGTTGTTACGGACGCGGTAATACCCAATATGTCTAACTTTTTTTATTTTTGGAAAGTTTTACACATTAGATTTATTTTTAAACAGAATAAAATCTTTTTTTTTCTGTTGCCATTTTCAGAGAGCCATATTTTTTTATTTTTCGGGCAATTGTCTCAGGTAGGGTATCATTTTTGCGGGACAAGATGGCGGTTTGATTGGTACCATTTTGGGATAAATACACTTTTTTGATCGCCTTCTATTACACTTTTTGTGAGGCAAGAGGGAAAAAAATGGTTATTTTGGCATAGTTTTTATTTGTAGCAGCATTCGCCTGGGGGGCCATCTCATGTAATATTTTTATAGAGAAGGTTGTTACGGACGCGGCAGTACCCAATATGTCTAACTTTTTTATTTTTTGAAAGTTTTCAGGTAGGGTATCATTTTTGTGGGTCAAGATGATGGTTTGATTGGTACCATTTTGGGATAAATACGCCTTTTTGATCGCCTGCTATTACACTTTTTGTAAGGGAAGGTGACTAAAAAATGTCTGTTTTGACATGTTTTGTTTTTTTTTTTTTTTTTACTGCGTTCACCTGGCGGGGTGGATGAGGTGATATTTTTATAGAGCAGGTCGATACGGACGCGGCGATATCTAATATGTTTATCTTTCTTTTTTTACCTTTTTTTTTTTTACAATTTTTTTTTAGCTTTTTTGGGGAAAATGGCGTTTTGTTTTTTTTACTTGAAACTTTTTTTTTTTTTTTTAGGAAACTTTATTTTTTAACTTTTTTTTACTGTTTTTAACTTTTGGGGATCTGATCCCCTTTACAATGCAGTACAATACTTTTGTATTGTAATGCATTGGCTGTAAGTGTATTACTCAATGTAATACACTTACAGCCTGCTTCCTGTGCGATCCAGGGGGCTGGATCGCACAGGCTCGCAGGGATAGCAGCCACAATGCCTAAGGAAGGCATCGGGCTGCTATCCGAGCCATCGGTTCCCCATCACAGCAGCGCGGGGACCCGATGGCCCCCCCCGCTCGCCATCCTGAATCCCTTAACTCCCGCACACCACATGTGCCGCGGTCAGCGCTGACCGCGGCACATGAAGGGTCAATGCGCCGGCATCGGTGTTTTCACCGATGCTGGCGCATTCAGTAGGGGACCGGCACCTGGGCACAGCATAGCTCCTGCACCCGCCCGATCAGCGCGCCGTACATGTACGGCGCTGGTACTTGTGTCCCGTCTTTTTGCGCTGTACATGTACGGCGCTGGGACTCTAAGGGTTAAAGATAATGGTTCAGTCATCTTCCCCGAGCTCCTGTTTACATTATTTAGAGAGATGCTTTACAGCACCACCATGGGGCTAAGACATTGGAGGGGACTCTTTGAATTCTATGGGAGAGTTTTCTAGGCATGCTCTGTGACCTGAGCAGAGGTTATTGTTACAGGGAGGGGAGTAGATAAGGTTTTATCTGTCATTGTAATCCTACCTATGATAATAAGGTGACTACTGAAGGTCCCTTAAAATGGGCCGACACAACGGCAATTATCGGGAGTTAACCATTAGTTCTCGATAATTGCCTACTTGTAAGAGGAGTTGAAAGTTGCATTTACACACAGTAATACTTTTAGGATTTAAAGGGGTTGGCCACCCTAAGTATCAAAAATCCAAAGTTCCCCCAGACAATAGCCAACACTATGAAGTATTTCTCAGGTGACATGTACTGACTGTACGTCATTTATCTAACCTGTTCACCATGACACACTTGAGGAGACAGACAGGCCGTGTGGGCGGAGTAGCTGCAAAGTGAAAGTAACAATCCCAGCATGCACTGCAGCAAGCATGTCTAGAGGAGCAGTTACATGACCTCCCCGCCCACCTGTGTTCCCATAGAGACAAGATCCCCTTAGATAATATCAGTAACCCAGTTATCAGTGAATAACTGTTGTACAGACATAGCAATAGAAAGAACGCCCCAGTCCCAACAGTAAAGGAGGGAGGGGTTACCCTTTTCATAAATTTGCTGTGGGGCCCAGTCATTTCTAGTTGTGCCACTGGATGTAAGCCAAAAAAAGAATGAGGGGGGGGGGAGTTATCAATTCCCTTGTTCCTAAAAAGTGGCGTTAAAAAGTTGCAAACTATGGGACAGATTTATCAAAACTGGTGTAAAGGAAAACTGGCTTGGTTGCCCATAGCAACCAATCAGATTCCACCTTTCATTTTTCAAAGCTCCTTTGGAAAATGAGAGGCGGAATCTGATTGGTTGCTATGGGCAACTAAGCCAGTTTTCCTTTACAGCAGTTTTAATAAATCTCCCTCTATGTGTTTGCAAATTTTTAACTGCTCCTTTTTTTTTTTTTTTTTTTTTTTTTTTAAAGGGCATGACAATGGCAGAGACAGGGCGTAACCAGTCACCCCAACATATTTATGTTCATTTTCACCAGTTTTCTGACTCAAATGAAGCCAGAAATCTATGGCAGCTCTGAGCTGTCATAGATTCCTGTTTAGGTGCACGGACTGCACAAATCGATCTGCTGACATACAGAGGAGCCTCCTGTCTATCATCATACGACCTGCTCCCAGCTGACAGCCCATCAATCATCTATGAATATATGACTACTATTCATCTGGGAAAAAAGGGAAAATGAATGTAGTCAAATAGCTATATATAACATACAGGGGGGTCACAAGTTACTATATATAAAGTACAGGGGGTCACACATTACTATATATAATGTACAGGGGGTCACACATCACTATATATAATGTACAGGGGGTCATATATCACTATATATAATGTAAAGGGGGTCACACATCACTATATATAATGTACAGGAGTTCACACATCACTATATATCATGTACAGGGGGTCACACATCATTATATATAATGTACAGGGGGTCACACATCTGTATATACAGTATAAAGGGGGTCACTGTACAGGGGTTCACAGATCTCTGTATGCAGTGGTGGGGGGGGTCACACATCAGTATATACAGTGTATGGTGGTGGGGTCAACTATTACTGTATACAGGGGGTCACACATCACTATATACAGTATAAAGTCGTGATCACATATCACTGTATTGGGGGCATCATATATCACTATATACCGTGTGCAGGAAGGAGAGGGCACATATTTAGAGATGACATCAGTGACTGCTGCTATCACTGACCTCAGCCATACTGACAGCTCAGAAGGGGGTTAAAGGTCCTGACCTGTTGGTCTGGCTGGAATAAACATGATAAGATCACATTGCAGAGTGGTCATAGACAGGACAGACACTAGGATTGCTCACACTTTGTTGTCCACAGCACCTTCCTGGCTCTGCTACATCACTGCAGTCAGTGAGGTCCATCACAGCTTCTCCTCAGTCTCTCTTCCTCTTGCAAAGTTTCTTTATTTCAGCTTCTAATATGTTTCTCTGCTAAGCCCCTTCAGCCCTGTATAGTCAGAACTGCAGTCACAGCAGAAGGAAACTTCTCTGACACAAGCAGGGTGCCTTTAGGACCCAGGAGAAGCACACCCCTTCCATGGACTAGTGCACGTGCAGGCATGGACGAGCCCGGCAGCTATGAGAGCAGCATAGCCCTGCGTGGCTGCCAATAGCATGGGAACCAGGCAGATCTTCTGCAGAAGATATATTAGGAAGTTTATTGTCTCCCTGCTTTCTTTAGAGTTTTAATAAGTGATAACAAAGTGGCCAACCCCTTTAAACAACCTGAATTAAACTATAGGTTTCTTTCTGACACATTCCTTTTAAAATGAAGAGCATAATTTACCTCAGACATTGGGGGCATATTACTAGGATCACTGAGACCCACACCTATCTTTACAATGGAGCCTACAAAGTGAAGGAGGGCACAACGCACATGCGCTGCCTCCCTCTAGTCATTCCTATAGGAGCACCAAAAATAGCCGAGCCACATAGAAGTGAATGGAGCAGAGGCCGCACAGTGCGCTTGCCATTCATTTCAACCGGACTGCTGAAAATAGCCGAGCTCATTGATCAGCTATTTTCGCCGCTCCCATAGAAATGATTGGAGGGCGGCCTCTCATGCACAGTACGCCCTCCTTCACTTTGCTGGGTCTGTTCTAAAGATAGGTGCAGGTCCTGGAGCTGGGACCCATACCTATCAGACATTGGGGGCATATCCTAGATGTGAAACAACCCCTTTAAGCTGTGAATAGTACTGGGGAATAGAGATGAGCGAACTTGTGTTTCAAGTTTGGTGTACATGGTTCGGGTTATCTAAGAATTCCGTTATGGGTTCCACCACCATGGACCATAAGTTATGGTCTGTGGTAGTGGAATCCAAAATGGACTTCTAAGATAACCGGAACAATGTACACCAAACTTGAAATACAAGTTCGCTCATCCTAACTAAGAAACATTTTCATATATATAATTATATAATCATAACTTACACAGCAAGGAGGTACAGGCACACACACAATCAGGTATAATGAAGTGAAGTGAATGGAGAGACACATATATGGCTACCTGCAGCTGCAATATGAGGAGCCATTCTCCTGATAGGTGCAGGTCCCACCTTTGGTACTCGCACCTATCAGATATTCATAGCATAACCTGTGGAATATGTAGACAAATTGAGCTGCTCACTGGTATAACCAGCCCTCTAGGCATCCATGATTGCAGTTGCCTAGCAGAATATTTGTAGCATTTTTTTTTTTTTTACACACTTCTGACATGGACCCCACATAATTTCACACAGAGTAGTCAGAGTAGTATATGTTAAAAATATCCAAAAATAAATACAGTGAATGTAAAATTCAAAAAGAATGATTGCTAGTGTAATATGCAATATTATACTAAACCTGCAGTGCTCTCGTGGCTAACTTCTACCCCTGTTATGAAAGTGGGTAATACTACAAAGCCCAGAAATGGTATAAACAGTCTTAGGATTGATAGCCAGTCTTGGTAAATATTTTTCACTACAGCCATAATACAATCAAATGTTCAAGGAGCATATATGGGAAGTACGACCATGTCCAGCAATGTATGAACAATTTTATAACTGAGAACCAATATCTGTAATTGTACTGTAACTAAAATACAATCCAATATATTAGTAGCATATAAGTCTAACCAATGGTCTCTATCTGGGAGCAGTTGGCCAAGTGGTGATTAGTTGGTATATGATAGCGTAACAACCTTCCATGTGTAAGCACTAGTGGCATGATTGCGTCTTTCACTGCTAAACTGTTCTGTTGTTGGCACACACATATACTGTAGCTACTAGACATGGGTAAATGGCACTATTGTGCCTCTCTTCGCAGAAGTTTTTGATTACTCCAAATACTACAAAGCGTTGATGATCTGCTGATACTTCTAATAAACCTTAAAACATGAATCAGATAATAAATAAGCCAGCACCTCATCTGCAGACAGCCGTTTCGTGGTAATTGCCCCTCATCAGTGCACAGCAGAGAGTACTGGCTTAACTGGGTGAGAGGCCAAGTCAAGGTTTGGGGTTACTATCTATCTTTGGGGAGAGAGTGCCTTAGTTGGCGTGAGGAGACTTATAGGCCATTCATCTGTCTGCAGATGAAGTGCTGGCTTATTTAATATCCCTGTCATGTCTCAAGGCCTATTTAAAGGGTTGAACACTGACTTACAGGATAGCTGCCTTACATCTGGTGGCATTACAGTTAGAGCTTTTTAAGAATTATTTCTGGAGCAATGGAGTGAACTTGCAGAATGAAGTAGGAAGTGTTATTAGTAAGAACAAGGGGCGTGGTTAGCGTCACGTGATCTGCTGTCAGATGTTAGGACACATCCAATGAGAAATTGAAGCCAGAGTTATTGATGAAAATACTCTTTATGGTGAAAAATAGTTTATGGTGCAAGCGCTTTGAGAAAGTGAACACAAAGTATACTAAAAAGTTGCATTATACAAAAACTATGCTTAATTTACATCCTCTTATAGGCTGTACAGTAGTTTAATATTAACATGAGCAGAGTGCAAGTAACAATTATAATATTTCAGAAATGTCCATTGTTCTGCAATAGCCAGCTAAAATCTAATTATAGATGGTGTATTCATCTGTTGGCTTTTCTGTGGTAAAATTCTTTAATTGATTTGCATAGGTCGGTGAACCCTTAATTATTTCTGAAACGGTATATAATGGGAAAATTTGCTAAAGGAGCAAAATATACTGTGATGTTTATATTAAATCCATTGTGACATCAGGTGTATTCATTGAACAATAAATCACAGCACAGCAGAGGGCCACGTCGGAGGACTGTGGAAAGCTATTATTAGTGTAAAAATGACAGAAAATGATTTACGAGCTCAGCTGTCACATTAAGAAAGGATATTAACTCCTGTGTTTCTGAAATGACACATTTTATTTCAGATTACCTGAAATTTAGAAATAAAATCTCCTTTATTTGACCTCTTATTGCCCAATTTGGAAAATTCTCCTCTTGGGAAGTACCATTGCTGCAGCGTCCACGGAGGCAGTCATCCACAGTGTACAGAGTCCTATATGGTAAATCTATGATGTTTGCAGTAATGACGGGCAGCAAAATGTATCCGATGTAATTGGGTAGATCTGTTGATTAGAAAAGGTTTGGGAACAACCCCCATGGAAGCTGCATTTCCGTTATTGTTGCATAACATTTCTAAATTTTCTAGTTCTGTGTTGAACGCCAACTGTCCTTCAACAACCACTGGGAGAGAGTTTTCAAAACTGTTGCAAAGGCTGCCCATAGCAACAAATTAGATCCAATTCCTCTATCTCTTTGCCCCAGTTTAACCAAATCTTGTATACAACCGATATGTTCATCTCAATCATGTATTCTACAACAACCAATGTGTTTAACCCCATCCATAACAACCAGTGTGTTCACCCCCAGCATGTATTCTACAACGTCCAATGTGTTTAATCCAACCATGTATTCTACAACAGCTAATGTGTGCAGTCATGATTTTGTCTTCCTTAACAACCAGTGTATTCAGTCCTAATCATGTATGCTACAACAACTGATGACGTCAACCCCAACCGTCCTACAACAGTGTGTTCAGCCCAAACTTTTATGACATCAATCAATTAATGTAACCCAACCATGTATAATACAACAACCAATGTGTTCATTCTCAGTCATGTATCATACGCCAACCAATGTGTTTAAGTCAACCATGTATGCTATAACAACCAATGTGTTTAATCCCAATTATGTATTCTACTGACATCTAAAGACACTCCCTCCCCTTAATTGACAGTGCTAGACCAAGTCGAACTCTAGTGCTGTCAATCAATGGGAAGGGGGGTGTTTAGACATCAGTAGGTGCTGCATAGCGGTGCTCGAAATTGCCTTCCAACAAAGGAATAAAAGTACAATTTTATCAACAACCGTAGCACTGACAATGAGGAGAAACAAATTAATTTAAAGCAGCTATATATTCTTCAGGAACCAATGTGTTCGGTCCCAATCAAGTATTTCTTAACGACCAATGTGTTCAATTCCATTCTTGTATTCAACATGAACCAATGTGATCAACCCAACCATGTATTCTACAACAACACATTTGGACTGGTTTTCAACCCATCCAATGTATTTAACAGCCACCAATGTGTTTAGTACCAATCATGTATTTTATGACAACCAATGTGTTCTACACCAACCATTTATTCTACAACATCCAGTCTGTTCAAAAGGATTCTGCCAGCATTTTGACCATGTTAAACTGCTGATATCAATAGGTGGTGGCTGGGAAGAGCAGTATAAACATTCCTTTTGTGGAGGTTTTCTTTTCAGTAATAGCATGTATATGTACTATTATGCTGCCAGATCCTTCAAATGCACAGGGTGGGGTTTCCCTGTGAAGCTCAATGCGTTCAGCTACTTCACAGCTTTCCCCTCTGCTCTAAGTGGCAGCTGCAGCATCCAGCCAAGAAACAAGTGCATCTGTCACTCAGATTGGAGGGGCAGTGAAGCAGCTCAATGCAAAAAACACTTCACAGTGAATCCCTCCTCTGGGCACTTGCAGGACCAGGATCTGGCAGAATAAAACATCATATTAACACTACTCCTGATGAGAAAAGCTCCAGAAAAGGTATGTTTGTACTACTTGCCCCAGCCCATGTCAGCAGTTTAGGTCAAAAATAACCCTCCCCCAATAATCCCAACCATGTGTTCAACAACCAATATGTTCAATCCTAGCCTTATTTTCTTCAACAACCAATGTCTTAAACGCTCAACTATTTATTGTATAACAGCCAAACAGTTCAACCCTAACCATGTTTTGTATACCAACCAATTTGTTCAACCATCAATATGTTCACTCCCAAACATTTATTCTACAACGAACAATCTGTTTAACCTCAGCTACATATTGTACAATATAACAACCAATCAAAGGTGTTCAAAAGAGATGAGAGAGCATGCTCGTCCGAGCTTGGTGCTCGTTCGAGCATTAGGGTACTCGTAAGTGCTCGATGCTCGGACGAGCATCTCGCCATGCTCGAGGAAATGGCATCTCCCGCCTTTTGAATTTTTGGCGGCTATAAACTCAGCCAATCACAAGCCAGGAGACTCTGCGGTACAACCAGCATCACGTGGGGCCCTTACATGTTGATAGCAGGGGTTGGCTGGCCTGATTAGGTGACCCTGGAATATACTAGTGACTGCCCGCGGTGCTCGGCTCAGTCGCTGCCTGGATGCCGTTAGGGACAGATCTGCAGTGTGATACAGGGAGAGTGTTAGGGTGTTCTACTAGATTTGTGTTAGGCAGGAGTGATTCTAAAAGAACCCAACAGCCCTTGTTAGTGCTACAAGACCCTTTTTTTTTTATCTGCTTGTGGCTGGGCTTGCTGGCACTAGTAGTGCAGCTACCGCCATATTTGCAGCAGTGTGGAACCATTCTGTGTGTCACAGTTCAGCTGTCCAGTCACCACAAACCACAATCCGTATTTTCTGTCCAGGTGACCCATACTGTACGTCACGTAATCAAATACGGTCTACAGCTACATTAGAAAAATCTCTGTGCGACATTTCTCTGCTGATGAGGGAGCAGGGGAACGCCGCAGAGCTACACTCCCTAGCTTCATGTCTGAACTTACAGGGACACGTGGTAGAGCACTGTTGAAACCACAACAGTGCAAACAGGTGATGTCGTGGATTGCGGACAATGCTTCAAGTAATTTGTCCACCAGTCAGTCTTCCACGCAGTCCACCCACGTTACCCAAGGGAGCACTCCTCTGGCTCCTCCACCTCAACCTCCTTCCCCCCAGTCTGCCCCCTCCCAGGAAAATTTGGAATGCGATCCGGCATACTCTGAGGAACTGTTTTCTGGACCCTTCCCAGAGTCACAAACCACTTCTCAGGTTGCTGCTGACCTCTTTCCCGATGCCCAAGTTTTCCAACTGTCGCAGTCTGAGGGTGATGACATTGTTGACTTAGTGGAAGAAGTGTGTAAAGAGGTGTCGGACGATGAGGAGACACGGTTGTCAGACAGTGGTGAAGTTGTTGTCAGGGCAGGAAGTCCGAGGGGGGAGCAGACTGAGGAATCGGAGGATGACGAGGTGACTGACCCAAGCTGGGTTGATAAGCCGAGTGAAGACAGTGCTTCTGAGGCGGAGGCGAGTGCTGCACCAGAACAGGTTGTAAGAGGCAGTGGTGTGGCCAGAGCTGGTGCATCAGCAGCAACTGTTTCACGTAGTGAAGCTCCCGTGGCGAGGCCTAGATGTTCGCAAGTCTGGAGGTTCTTTAAAGAAATTGAGGATGACCGACGGACTGTGGTGTGCAACCTGTGCCACACCAGGATCAGCAGGGGTGCCACCACTACTAGCCTAACCACCACCAGCATGCGCATGCATATGAGTGCTAAACACCCCACTCAATGGAACCAAGGCCGTTCACCTCCTGCGGATCACACAACTGCTCCTTCCCCTGTGTCACTCGCTGCCTCTGCTAGTCAACCCCCCGCCCAGGACCCCGGCACGAGCGCCTCCCGCCGGAAAACCACACCTTCGCCTCTACGATCCTCCACAGCGTCCACCAATGTGTCCCTGCGCAGCGTTCAGCTGTCTTTACAGCAGACACTGGAGCGCAAGAGGAAATACAGTTCTACCCACCCACATGCCCAAGCCCTCAACGTCCACATCTCCAAATTGCTGAGCCTGGAGATGCTGCCCTATAGGCTGGTAGAGACCGAGGCCTTTCACAACCTCATGGCGGTGGCTGCCCCTCGGTATTCGGTCCCTAGCCGCCACTATTCTTCCCGATGTGCCGTCCCAGCCCTACACCAGCACGTGCCCTGACCAACGCTGTTTCTGAGAAGGTCCACCTAACCACGGACACGTGGACAAGTGCTGCCGGGCAGGGACACTATATATCACTGACGGCACATTGGGTTAACTTGGTGGAGGCTGGGACCGAGTCTGACCCTGGGGCCGCTCATGTACTGCCCACACCGAGGATTGCGGGGCCTACCTCGGTCACAGTCTCTCAGACGTACTATGCCTCCTCCTCCGACCCCTCCTCCTCCTCCGAATTACCATCCATGGGCACGGCGCCTTCAGTGAGCTTAGGTGACAAAAGGCAGACCGCCCAAGAGCTGTTACAGGGCATCACGGCGCAGACCGATCTGGGGCTGGCACCGCTGAACCTCAAGCCGGGCATTGTGTGTGACAACGGGCATAACCTGGTGGCGGCTCTGCAACTCGGCAGACTGACACATGTGCCATCCCTGGCCCACGTGTTCAATCTCATAGTTCAGCGGTTCCTCAAGACATACCCCAATCTGTCTGATTTGCTCACCAAGGTGCGCCGCATCTGTGCGCATTTCCGCAAGTCGACCACAGATGCTGCCACTCTCAGGGCAGCGCAGCGCCGCCTACAACTGCCCGCTCACCGACTGTTGTGCGACGTGCCCACAAGATGGAATTCGACATTAAACATGTTATCCAGAGTTTACCAGCAGCGCAGAGCGATTGTAGACTGCCAGATGTCAACTTCCACCAGAACTGGTAGTCAGGTCAGTCAGCTTCCTCAAGTCTACAATGAGGAGTGGACGTGGATGTCTGATATCTGCCAGGTGTTGACCAACTTTGAGGAGTCAACACAGATGGTCAGCGGCGATGCCGCCATTATCAGCCTCACCATCCCGCTGCTTTGCCTGTTGAAAAATTCACTGCTCAGCATGAAGTCGGAAGCTTTGCACTTGTCACAAGAGACGGTGGAGGAAGATACGTCGCTTGATAGCCAGAGCACCCTCCGGTCACTTTCTCAGCGCGTATCGGAGGAGGGGGATGAGGAAGAGGAGGAGAATGTCGGCGAGACAGAAGAGGGTACCAATGCTCAGTCCTTCTTAACTCTTGAGCGTGTATGGGCTGAAAAGGAGGAGGAGGAGGAAATGGAGAGTCAGGCCAGTGAGGAGAGGGAATTCTTGCGTGTTGGGACTCTGGCGCACATGGCAGACTTCATGTTAGGCTGCCTATCCCGTGACCCTCGCGTTAGAGAAAAAGAATCGGCTCATAAATCTCAGCCTGATCCTAGAAAAAAGCCGAGAAAGTGTGCTACCTGCTGCAAAAAACTGCAGGACCCTTACAAGAAACAATTATGTCCAGACTGTATAGCAAAATTAATAAAAGATGAGCAACCATCTTTTTTGACCGAACTGAGAAGCATGATTCGGGAAGAGGTGCAGGCTACGGTATCGGGCTTATCCAAACCTTGCCCGCCCTCCTCCCCGGCTCCAAAAAAGAGAAAGACCCAGTGGGACTCTGACTCTGTAGATCTTATGGAAGGTCAATACTACTCAGAAGGTGAGGTACAGGAAGAGGATTCCTCGGCCAATGTCAAGTCTGACAACGCCAAAAAATACCTTTTTTCCATGGATGATTTAGACTCACTGATTTCTGCGGTCAGAGAGACTATGGATGTAGAGGAGGTTCAGCCAGCTAGATCCATCCAAGACCAAATGTTTGGAGGCCTTAGGGCAAAAAAGAGGAAGCTCTTCCCAGTTAATTCAAACTTAAGAGAATTAATTCTAGAGGAATGGATGGATACAGAGAGGAAACTCTCCATTCCCAGAGAATTCAGGAGTCGTTTAGCTTTTGAGCCAGAAGATATAAAACTATGGGAAGAAATACCTAAGGTAGATGTTCAGGTAGCAAAGGTGGCCAGGAGAACTTCTATCCCCTTTGAAGACTCCTCTCAGCTCAAGGATCCACTGGATCGTAAGACAGAGGGTCTGCTCAAAAGAGCATGGGAATGCTCTGCGGCCCTGATAAATACCAACATAGCGGCAACTTCCGTAGCTCGAGCTATGGATCTCTGGTTAGATCAGCTGGAAAACCACTTAAAATTAAAAACCCCTAGGGAGGACATTATTGAATCCTTACCTCTCCTTAAAAGTGCCACTGCCTTTTTAGCAGACGCATCGGCTGAGTCAGTTAGATTCGCGGCTAAAAACGGCACCCTGGCCAATACGTCTAGAAGAGCTCTTTGGCTTAAAAACTGGTCAGGGGACTTAGCTTCCAAAAATAAGCTTTGTGCCATACCATTTTCAGGTTCCTATGTGTTTGGACCTGTTCTGGACACCATCTTGGAAAAAGCAGCTGATAAAAGAAAGGAATTTCCTGAAGAAAAATCCAAGAAAAATCAGCCCTTTCGGAGATCCCCTAGACAGTCTGAGAACTTTTCAGGACGAGGGAAAGGCAAGATGGGTAGATGGAGTCACCCCAAAGGAGGCAGAGGTAGAGGGTTCCTTCTTAACCCCAATACCTCTACTTCCTCTGGTAAACAATGACGCCAGTCCAGTGGGGGGGAGGCTCCGTCTGTTCTATCAGGCGTGGGCCAAAATTTCAGACAATCCCTGGATAATTCAAACCATCCAGGAAGGGTACAGACTAGAATTCAGATCCAATCCCCCTCAGAAGTATTGCATCACATTACCCCAGACAAAAAAGCTACAGTATCGCATGATACAGGACCTACAGAAACTTTGTGTAACAAGAGCAATAATTCCGGTTCCCAAAAATCAACGTTTCATGGGCCACTATTCAAAACTATTCTTAGTAAAAAAAACAGACAATTCCTACCGAACAATAATAAATCTAAAATACTTGAACAAATGGATCAAGTACTACCATTTCAAAATGGACTCAGTACTGACGGCAATTCCGCTTATCACCCCAGCAGCGGTAATGTGCACCATCGATCTCAAGGATGCTTACTACCATGTCCCTATACACCCAGCCTTCCAGCAGTATCTCAGATTTGCCATAAAAATAAACGGTCTGATACACCATTTTCAGTTTCAGTGCCTCCCCTTCGGGATCTCATCAGCCCCTCGCATCTTTACCAAGATTGTGGTAGAAATGATGGCCCATCTCAGGCAAAAGGACATACTAATAGTTCCATACCTGGACGATTTTCTTCTCATAGCAGAGTCTCAGATATCCATGACAGAGCAACTCCAGACGACCCTGTCGTTGATGCGAGACCTGGGGTGGATCATCAACCTAAAAAAGTCCGACCTTCGTCCAGACTACAGGAAGATTTTTCTGGGTACACTCCTCGATTCAGTACTTCAGACCTCCTTTCTTCCTCTCGCAAAGCTAGCAACTATAAAAAAGGAAATATCTTTATTCCAAAAGAAAAAATGCTGTTCCCTTCGGGAAGCCATGCACATATTAGGGGTGATGACATCTTGCATTCCCATGGTCTCCTGGGCACAATTCAACTGCAGACCACTCCAAAACCTGATTCTCTCCTCCTGGAACAGAGATCCAGGTTCCCTGGACAGGAAGATATTCTTACCAGCCAAAGTAAAAAACTCTTTGCTCTGGTGGACCTTCCCAGTAAATCTAAGGAGGGGCGTCCCCTGGAACAAGGAACCTTCAGAGATAATAACGACCGATGCCAGCCTTCGGGGCTGGGGTGCCCACATAGGCGAGAGATTTTATCAGGGTCTGTGGTCCAGGGAGGAAATGAGTTGGTCCTCAAATGCCAAAGAATTGGCAGCAGTCCAGAGAACCCTGGAAAAAGCCTCACATATGCTACAAGGGAAACATTTAAAAAAATTTTCCGACAACGTAACTGCTGTCAGTTACCTCAGAAGACAGGGAGGAACACAGAACCCGCTTCTACAAAAGATTACAGATCAAATCTTCATCTGGGCTCAATCCAACAGCCTATCAGTTATGGCAGTTCATTTGAAGGGAGTAGAAAATGTGACGGCAGACTTTTTAAGCAGGAAAAAGTTCTCTCCTGGAGAATGGATGCTAAACAGGGTTATATTTCAGGAGTTATGCCACCGTTGGGGATCTCCCCAGGTAGACCTGTTTGCATCAGCTCAGAACTCCCAGATAGAGACATACTTCTCTCTCAATCCCAGGAGTCCCTCAGCGGGAATAGACGCCTTATCCCAGTCCTGGAACATGACTCTAGCTTATGCCTTCCCGCCAATTCCCCTTATTCCAGCTGTGCTGAGAAAGATCAAACAGAGCTCAGGGAAATTCATTTTTGTGGGACCAGCCTGGCCCAAGAGAAGCTGGTTCCCTCTTCTGAAGAGTCTGGCTCTGGAGGATCCTATATTGCTTCCATTAATCCCAGACCTCCTATCTCAGGGCCCCCTTCTTCACCCGGGTTTGAAGAAATTAAACCTTACAGCATGGATCCTGAGAGGCAGATGTTGAGGAATCAGGGGCTATCCGATGCAGTAATCTCGACTCTACAGAAAAGCCGTAAGCCAGTAACCCTGGCTATATATAACAAGATTTGGAGAAAATTCAACTCTTGGTTATCAATGACCGTCCCGAACTGTTCTTCTCCTACCATAGCCCAGATTCTGGAATTCCTACAGAGGGGTTTCGATTTAGGGTTGAGACCTGCCACGCTGAAAGTACAGATTGCGGCCCTATCCTCCTTTCTGGATTTTCAGCTGGCGGAACATAGATGGATAAAAAGATTTGTAAAAGCAACTTGTCGGTTAAGGCCAACACTTAGACAGACAATCCCTCCTTGGGATCTCTCCTTGGTTCTAAACACCCTCTGTGACAGTCCATTCGAACCTCTGGACAGCATTTCTCTCAAAAATCTAACATTAAAAACAGTGTTTTTAGTAGCAATAACTTCGGCGCGTAGAATTGGAGAGATTCAAGCTATATCTATCAGAGAACCATATATTACTATCCTAGACGACAGGTTAATCCTAAAACTAGACCCAGCTTTCCTACCGAAAGTAGTGTCGTCCTTTCACAGAGAGCGGGAAATAATTCTCCCTTCTTTCTGTGCTTCCCCTAAAAATCCACAGGAAGCACGTTTCCACTGTTTGGATGTCCGTAGATCTGTTCTCAAATATATCCAGGAAACGACAGACAGAAGGAAAAGTCAAAACCTCTTCATACAGTTTGGTGGAGCTAGGAGGGGGGAAAAAGCGAGCAAGATGACTTTAACCAGATGGATCAAGCAAACCATCCAAGAAGCCTACCGTCTGCAAAACAAACCGTGTCCTGCATCTATTAGGGCCCATTCTACCCGGGCAGTCTCCACCTCCTGGGCAGAAAGAGCCTGTGCTACGGTGGATCAGATATGTCAAGCTGCTACCTGGTCCAGCTTTAACACCTTTTGTAAACATTACAGATTGGACCTGCCGTCAGGTCACAACTTGGCCTTTGGTCGGAAGGTCCTCCAGGCCGTGGTCCCTCCCTAAGATAATAAGTTGGTATATCTCCATGTGCTGTCATGGAGGACGTCCTGGAAATCCGGAATTAGTCTTACCGGTAATTGTTTTTCCAGGAGTCCAACATGACAGCACTCCTATTATCCCTCCCATTATATTTGTTGTGTGGTCTTTTTTATGATGGTACAATGTGAAATTAACATTGGTGGTTATGACAAGAGAGAATTGTTATAAGAGCCATCTATCCGGTGTAGTAATTTAGAAAACACTGGTGAGAGGAGGGATGGGGGGGGCCTTTTAAACTTGTCTCACTTCCTGTCCCTACAGAGATAAGGGATGGACATCCTCCATGTGCTGTCATGTTGGACTCCTGGAAAAACAATTACCGGTAAGACTAATTCCGGATTTTCGGTTATGCATTTTCGTTTTGTGCTCCCTGCCTTCAAACAGCCATAACTCTTTTATTTTTCTGTTCACATAGCTGTATGAGGGCTTGTTTTTTGCGGGACAAGTTGTACTTTCCAACGCCACCATTTAATATTGCATATGGTGTAGTGGGAAGCGGGAAAAAAATTCCAAATCGGGTGAAATTGCAAAAAAAAAGCTATTCCGCTACAGTTCTACGGGTTTCTTATTTACAGCGTTCGATGTACATTAAAACTGATCCGTTACTTTCATTCTACTGGTCAGTACGAATCCGGCAATACCTAATATGTATAGTTTTTCCTGCATTTTCATAGTGATAAAATAATTAGAAAGTTGCCCTTTTTTTTTTTCCTTGTCATATCTTGACCCCTATAACTTTTTGGTATTTATGTTTACAGAGCTGTATGGGGGCTCATTTTTTGCGGGACGATCTGAAGTTTTTATTGATACCATTCTGGGGTGTGTGTGACTTTTTGATCACTTTTTATTTAATTTTTTTTAGAAAAAAAAAGCGACAAAAAACGGCAAATCGCCATTTGGACACTTTTTCCCGCCACACAATTCGCCATATTGGAATTTTTTTTTTATATATTTTAAAAGTACGGGCGTTTTCGGTCACGGTGATACCCATGATGTCTATATATATTGTTATTTAAGTATTTATTTTTTAATTATACGGAAAGGGGGGTGATTTTAACTTTTATATCTTTTTTATTTTTTATATATTTTTTAACATTTTTTTTAATTTTTTTTTACTATTTGAAAGCTCAAATATGAGCTGATATATTGTGGCTTTTTTTTTTCTTTATGAACAATCAGGGATTTTCTAGACTCAGAAATCCAAGAATTGCTCATTTCTTATCCTGGCCTGCCATCTAGTGGCCAGAATAAGAATTGCACTTTGAAAACTGTAATCCTCACCGGCGAGGATTACAGTTTTCATATGGTGTACAGACGCCCCGATTGGCCACACGGGGTGTCTGTTCACCACCCGGAAGCCGCCGATCTAGTAAGTAGCGGCAAGTCTCTGCTGTTAGAAACAGCAGAGACTTGCCGGCCATGATGCCCGCCGCACTTGCGAGCGTAAGGGTTAACTGATCTATACTGAACGTCACTTTTAAAAATACGTCTTTTTCCTCTCTTTCTCTCTCTCCAAACTATTTTTCCGGATAGGTGCCGTATACGGTATTAAACTGAGAAGAATGCATACAACACATGCCCCACTTGACAAATTTCAGAGTTGACAACCGTACTGGTTGATGCTAAATTTTTAAGTTGGGGTCCTGCGTCGTCATTCGAACTCCATCCAGCTGTTGTCACCACCACACACACTAGCCAAGGGGG
The DNA here is from genome assembly GCA_900303285.1 of Rhinella marina. Taxonomy (NCBI): domain Eukaryota; kingdom Metazoa; phylum Chordata; class Amphibia; order Anura; family Bufonidae; genus Rhinella; species Rhinella marina. Next base: position 407,104 of record ONZH01027130.1, read on the forward strand.
CACTCCTCTGGCTCTTCCAGCTCAACCTCCTTGCCCCCAGCCTGCCCCCCCCCCCTACAGGCTCTCTCTCCAAACAATTTACCCGGATAGGGGGCGTATTAGATTTTGAACTGATAAGAAGAACAGATTTTTTTTTGGTGGTTCTTTTAATTGGCTCCTGACCTGTGATAGGCAGAGCATGGACACGTCCCCTTAGCTGCAGTAGAAAAGACACTCCCCTGGCCAGAGCAAGCTCTTTTTCCTTTTCCGTGTTCGAAAAATCCATGAAATATATGGTCCCAAGATAGGGGACGTATACGATTTTAAACTGAGAAGAATCGATACCACACATGCCCCACTAGTTCAAACTCAATGTTGACACCCGTACCAGTTGATGCCAAATTTTTAAGTGGGGGTTCCACCACCACCAGCCTAACCACCACCAGCATGCGCAGGTATACGAGTGCTAAACACTATGGAACCAAGGCCGTCCGTTCCCCTCATGTGGGTCCCACCACTGCTCCTTCCCCTGTGTCACTCGCTGCCTCTGCGAGTCATTCCCCAGCCCAGGACCCCGGCACAAGCGCCTCCCGCCGGAAAACCACCCCTTCGCCTCCATGATCCTCCACACTGTCCACCAATGTGTCCCTGCGCAACGTTCAGTTGTCATTACAGCAGACGTTGGAGCGCAAGCAGAAAAAAAGTTCAGCCCACCTACATGCACAAGCCCTCAACGTCCACATACAGGGCCACGCTAAATTTTTAATGTGCTCTACGTGCTACCGTCGTGTAGCTCGGTCAATGTGTAGTCGCAGCCATACAGGGCGACACAAAATTTTTCCTTTGCTCTACCTGCTACCGTCGTGTAGCTCGGTCACTCTGACCGAGTCTGAACCTGGGGCCGCTCATGTACTGCCCACTTGGAGGATTGCGGGGCCTACCTCGGTCACGGTTTCTCAGACTTACTGTGCCTCTTCCTCTAACCCCTCCTCCTCCTCCTTCGAATTACCATCCGTGCTTCACCTCCTGCTACCTCAGTCTAACTCGGTCACTCTGTTGTCACCGCCATGCTAAATTTTTGGGTGGCTCACCTGCTACCTCCTCTAACTTGGTCACTTGTTGGTGTCACCGCCATGCTGTGTCAGGCTTATGCCTGCATCGTGTGGCTGGGGATAGGAGAGCAGTGCCAGCATGGGCATGGGTGATGGACCTTCGTTGCACCTAGTTGGGTGCTTCCCTAACATGTGATGGGCATGTGCCTCGCCTTTCTTGGTCTGGGTGAGCACAATTGCCATGAGGGTAACCACCAGGCTGTTGCAGGAGAATTTGGGGTAATGGTGGGATTAGGCAGCCTCAGAGTCATCCATGCATGCGGCTCCTGCTGTTTACTGTCCATTTCCGTGGTGTTTCCATCATTTTCTGATGTTTCCAGGTTTTCACCCAGCCTTCCCTAGGCAGAGCCTTGGTCCCCTGCAAAAAATGCTCGAGTCTCCCATTAACTTCAATGGGGTTCGTTACTCGAAACGAGCACCCGAGCATCGGGAAAAGTTTGTCTCGAATAACGAGCACCCGAGCATTTTAGTGCTCGCTCATCTCTAGTGTTCAAGTATCTCCCTAAAAGTTTTTATTTTGTAGTAAAACGCCTTGAGGTTGTCTGCTTTCAAATTCTAGGTTAAATGGGTAGACACTTCAGATTGACATGATATAACATAATTTCACGATTATGGGACACACACCAACCCAAAGAACAAAGGATGAAAAGCTCCTTCAGCAGCTTCTTGGTACAAAATGTCATGTCCATTTTGTCATGTCCAACTGCAAATGAAGTTAATAGGGTTGATGAGCCTCCCCTTAGTACAGGTACATATGAGTGCTAATGTGGAAAAATGGGAAGCTTGACCCTCACTGAACAGTAAGTGATAACATATCCTAGCCTTAAGCCATCAGGTGTTAAGAAGCAACTACCACTTTTAATAGAGGTTGGTTCACTCTAGTAGGACTGTGGTCTATTGACAATAAACAGCAGCGCTTTCTCTCTTGAGGACCTACTGTAGCACAGTCATTGACAGACATTTTATTCCAGTGCTACAAGACATTCTCAATCATGATAATCTTTTTGTGAAGGGACCCTGCTAATGAAAAATGCTAGTCCAAAACCAGTAAGGCTACTTTCACACTAGCGGCACTGGATTCCGGCAGGCTGTTCGTAGTTTTGATCCGGCCGCCTCTTGGCAAGTTTGCTGTGCTGCGGCCGAAACGCGGCCCGCCCCCATTATAGTGAATGGGGCCGGAGCGTAGTTCCGGCCCCACACGAGCACCAATGGCAGCACGGATCCTGCAGGCTGTTCACCCGCCGGAACAGCCTGCTGGAATCCACTGCCGCTATTGTGAAAGTAGCCTAACTCATTTGGGCGTTAGTCACACATAGGCTTTTATTCAGCACACTTTTCAAACATGTGCTAATACAAACACTCCACAAAAGACAAAAACGCCATAAAGAATACATGCAATATAAAAAAAATAAGTGTTTTATGGCTTTAGTAATAAAAAATAAGTGCTTTATGGCTTTTTAGTGGTAAAAAAAACACCATAGCACAATTTATGCGTGAAGGAATCCCTAGAGGTTGTCTGACATTTTAAAAAAGTATAGCTGATGTGTTAAAAAACTTTTTAAAAAATCCCTCACTTTTTGAATTGCCCTCCATTTCAGTGCCCTAGCTCCTAGCTGGTATCTCATTAGTCCCACACTTTGCAGATTCACTGTCTCTGACTGTAAGCCTGATACCTAGTAATGTCGCATAAAGAGATTGTCGAGATTTCAAAATCTTGGACGAACCCTAGAATAGTTTAAAGTAAAAAATGTGACCACTGCAGCTAACCACTGTCCTCAGCTGTAGATACCTAAAAACAGTGATTAGCTGCAGTGGTCACATGTATCGGGTCCCGGATCGTTACGGCAGCGGTTTGTCAGCAAATAATGGCAGGAATACTGGACCAGCACCACAGACAACAGCGCTGGAGAAAAGGGTGAGCATAACTTTTTTTTATTTTATTTTAATCCTTTCTTGGAGTTTCCTGAGTATTTGAGGTTAACCAGTACTATACATATATGTGGAATGACATAATGTGACTGCATAAGTTATTGAGGGTTGAAAATATATGTAACTAGATGTGGGTACTACTCAATATTTTAGACACATTCCTGGGTGGTTACATACTCCCCCTGTATACTCTCTCACATACTCTCTCTTTTCTTCATCTGAACAAAAGTAACTCAATAAAAACTACTAAAGTTTCAAACTTCTTAGAAGTCAAATGCTTTCATTTTTTATGTTAAAGAGTTGGATTTACTTCCTTTACAATAAGAACAAGGGAGCTACTTGAGGAATTTTCTAGTTCTGTAGGTCTGTATGATAAATGTCATGTCAATACTGTTATTATGTTATTATTATTATTATGGCTAGAAGATTGTGCACATTTTGAGATAGTCGCAGTTTTATGCTATCTTCATGCTACACCATATGTGTATTGTACATCGTGATAGGGCACAACAGTAATAAGATGTATAGTGCAATTTCAGTAAACATAGTACATATGTAGTGTGTAACTATTGCTGTTACTTTTTATTTTCTAATATAGCATTTTATCCATGGATTCAAGCTTTTACCGTTGGAAGCAAGTTTTACAAAAAGATTCCTCTTCATGTCCTTCTGAGAGAACTCCTCTCCTTCCACCCAAGAAAAAAGGTCCAATTTACAACTTGAAAAACCAACGGGTAGTATTTGCCAATAACAAAAAATGGGAAGGAGACTTCAAGAGAGTTTCCAGGTTTTACGACGGAAACAAAATCCAAACTACCAAATACAGTTTTTTAACATTTCTACCAAAAAACCTGTTTGAACAGTTTTACAGGTACTGCTTAACTAAAGAGAAGAAAATAAGATATTAAATCCATTTTTTATATAAATTTTGTCTTTTTTTTTCTTTATTCTTTTTGTGACTAAGGGCCTATTCACATGACCGTATGCCTCCGTGCTGTGTTGCGGACCACAAATAGCAGTCTGCAAAACACCGGCACCGGCCGTGTGAACTCCACATCTTTGACGCAGACCCATTGACTTGAATTGGTCTGTGATCCACAAGATATGGCAAAAGATACGACATGTCCGATCTTTTTGTGGTGCGGAGCCACAGTCCTGAAAACCCACGGAAGGGCTTCAGAATGTTTCATTGGGCTTCTGATCTGTGCCTCTGCACCCCAAAATATTGGACATGGCCTATCTTTTGCCATATGTTGCGGATCCATTGAAGTCAGTGGATCTGCGATTCAGAGTTCACACAGCCGGTGCCATGTATTTTGGACCTGCTGTTTGTCGTCTGCAACATGGGCATGGCGGCCATATGGTCGTGTGAATGGGCTCTAACTATATAAAACAAAAAATATTCCAGATTTTGCAGTAGGTACTGCTGAACACAGAGTAAAATGACGTTTCTGCAGCTCACTTTTCATCATTGTGTAGACTGGGACACTGTCAGCAGAGTCATCTCATTTTTGTTAACAGTTGGGGGATTTAGTTACAGATGACAAATCTGCTTGACTATTGGAGGCCTACATGAGGCATAGTAGACAATATACACACAGATATTGGGCTGCATTTAGCTCCACTCCATCACACTTTTATGTCTATTAATTGTACAATTAAGCACACACATACTGCAGAACAGTCTGTACAAAGAGATGTGTATCTCCAATATGTCAACCCAAAAAGTATGTTTTTTTAAGTAAAAATATATAACTAATTATATTAAAATAATAATGCATTATTTCTATACTACATGTTTGTATATACTTTCTGAATATAAAATATACTATATTCCCCCTTTACATTTAGCCACATATATGTTTCAGGCGTGCTATAAAGAGCAAATTCATCTGATATTTAAAGGACCCCCAGGGAATGTAACCCTCATTCTGTCAAATTAGTCAGAATTCAGGAAGTTTGTAGGATAATTCCTGTGGGAGGTACAATGGCGACCATATTGATTGTCTCCTATTTCTAAAAAAAAATTAAGTAAATGTTAAATTAATTTTTCATCAAAGACACTGGAGGGATTTATCTTTACAGAGGTCTATTGATTTTAGAAGAAAATAAATGCTTTCATTTTAAAGATTAATAAAGAAACAAATACGTCTTTATTTTGCAAATCTATTTTTATGATTTCTTGTATTTTTTTGGAAATAGTGTTTTGTTAATCAAAATTATTTTACATTCCTAAATGAGCTTTATGGCTAGAGGATTCATTGTTAGAAATATCCAGCAGGTCCTTTCCTGTAATTCTTTAGTTTTATCAGTACAGATCCGGATTATCTGGAATTATATTTAATACATCTTTTATTTTCTTGGCTGATCCCTGGAAGTCATTTGAATGTTATAATCTGGTAACGATTTGTTTGATAGGTGACTACGCACTAGGAGGATTCATAAGGATGCATTAAGACACACAATTGGAGCTGTAGCATTCCCCTTCATATCAATGGTAGACATTTACTGCACATGAAAAGGGACATAACTCTTCATGTAACCCAGAGGAAAAAAAAAATAAGAATATAAAGTCACAACAAAGTCAAAAAAGGCTGTGGCAGGTTACAGTACACAACAGAAGTCATAGTATAGCCTCTTTAGAACACTTTGCTTTATTGGTTTAAGATGCCATGGAAAACAGTAGACAGCGTGTTTCATTGAGTGGGAGAGGGTAGTTAAAGAGGAATAATAAAGGCATGACACAACATACAGTAATGAGGATAGATGCTCCAGAATTTGTATTACATGGGGAATGTAAATAGTTATACATGTCAGGAGAGACATTAATTCTCAGCAGCCTATATTTTTATACAATGTGCTAATATGGTTAGATCAATTATATGTCGTCTTTATAGGCATTACTTCATTGACTGTTTCATATTTACCTTACACAGGTCTGCAAACATCTACTTTCTTTTCCTTGCAATCTTGAACTGGATGCCTCAAGTAGAAGTGTTCCATAAGGAGATCACGATGGTGCCACTTGTTATAGTGATGCTTGTTATTGCAGTCAAGGATGGAGTGGAAGATTATAAAAGATTCCTCAATGATAGGAAGATCAATAAGAGAAGGACATACGTATATAACAAGTAAGAATAACAATTCATTACACCCTTGGTACTTCCAGAACAATATTTTTACTTTATGCTACTTTACAACAGCATATATGTGCAGCTGTTTTTGGCAGCCCTAGTTGGTCCCATCAATAGACTGTAGAAATCCTCCATATTCTCTGGTCAGTTCAGGCTGGGAAATATGCTCTGTGCGCCCCTGATACTCCAAAGTGAACTCACAGTATCATAATTAGTGTTGAGCGATTCAAAGCATACGTAGCGGAATTCAATCTGAAGTTTAGGAATAATTCGATTCACAGCAAAGCCAAATTTCCTCACGTTTTGTGGTAACAAATTCATTTTTCCTAAAATGGTGGCTGAAAATAAAAAAAATATATATACTCGCCTTATCCACTTGATTGTGGAGAGGCCATCTGCTCCGTTTTGATTGACGAAAACCCGCCAAAGGACCTGCGACGAGATTGAAGACGTCACCACATGATGATGCTGGCTAGCCGCCCGCGCAGACGTCTTCATGCTCCTTTGGCAAGTTTTTTTCTGTAAAATCTCTAAGCGAGGAAGTGGATGACTTGGTATAATTTTTTTATTTATTTTTAACCTGGATCAACCACCTGAGCACCTGAATGTGCGTCTCAGATGTTCTGAGGGGTTAAATTATGGGGGCGGCACGATCACGGTTCTCCATCATTGTACTCGCTCTATACAATGAAAAGTGATTTGTGATGAAATAATTCGTAACGAATTGAATTTCTTGACGAAGTTCGGTGAAGCTGCCAAATCAAATTTTTCTAAATTTTGCTCATCACTAATAACAAAGAAGGCTGTGTGATCCTGCCTCACCACTGGATAGAGTATAACTGTTATATCTGTGTGGATTTAACCCCTTGGACCACCACTGATTATGAAAATGGGCTCCTTGTCACCCGTTTCAGTGGAGTGGTTGTACGCTACCACTCCACTCACACACTACGGGACTGCCGAGTACAGAGCTGAGTACAGAGCTTGGCTATCTCTAGAAGTCCCACAATGTTTGCGTGGCAACATACATGCTTGACTGCCATGCCGTTCAAATGGGGGGACACTGTTAATATTTTCAAAAAGTTTTTAGTATTTTATAGAAGTAGCACTTTTGTTTGGGAAAAAAAGTACTAAAAATCTATATACCGTACCTCTAAATAAGAACTCTTGCTATTTTTTTTTGCATACTCCTGAAACAAAGTGTGTTGATTAAAATGCCTAAATTTCCCCCGATCCTATTTTCTTCTGGCAGGCAGTTAAGTGGGCCAAACTTTGCTTAGGCATTGGAGCGTAGCGTGTCTAGTGCTGTTATGTAGACAGAGCAGATAAGTAGGGATTCTGCTGCAGCCAGTTGCCAAAAACAGGTTTAACCTGAGGGGAAATAGTTGATCTTCTTGTCCAGACATAAAGATCCTCAGTACTGATGAAAGAGAATACACATCATTCTAATGCGTACGTGTCTGCCTTTTATTTCAAATTTGTGTATTTTATGTGATTTTATTTTAATGTTCACAAAGATGTACTTGTATTTTCATATAACGTGGCTATGTGTGTTATCCAGTTTCATTGACATTGGTTATTTGTATTAACACTTGCCGACCATTTCACATAACAATATAAGATCAAAGGCAGGGAAAATAATAAGGAAGTAACTGCTGGCATTTTGTACAGTTAAAGGTCCCTTTACATGGGACAACACAGCAGCACATTGCCAGGAGGGAAGCGTTCCTTCTCAACAATCGCCTGCTCGTCAGCAGAGGAGACTGCTGCAATTACATGCAGCAATCTCCTCCACAGTATGGTGAGGAGCGATCACTAATGACATCGCTCATCCCCATACAGAATCATTGTTTATCGGCAGCAGAGGTTCTGTACACAGCACAATCTGCTGTTGGGAAACAAGGATTTTTGTGTCCGCATGAATGATCTATTACCCAACAAACATGCGTTTTGCTCGTTTAACAAGGTAATCGCAGCACTTTTACACCGCTAAATAATCGCTAACGAGCGTTCCTTGTTATTTTGTGGATTCTTGTCCCATGTAAAGGGCCCTTTAGTGTTCCTTTTAAGAAACAAAACTGTCTTATGCACATACTGGGTAGTAGCAGTTATAAGAGTAACTTGATCTTTCCACAATGTGTATCAGAGAAATGGGAATGCATATAAAATGTCATTAACTCTCCTGAGGCTAGTCATTAACCTGTGCAGGGAACGTGATATTTTACAAATAATTGCTATTTAAGATGCAGGAAAGTGAGCGTTCCCCAGAAGTGGCAATTGTCTATGTCTCAAACTTTCTCCATGCGTATGTTTCTTGAGTCTTTCCCATATGGCTGTCATCTCAAGTTGTGCACTAAGCAGTTTTGGACATCTGTAGTATTAATGCATGCCAGTTGTGTCTGTTTGCCAAGAACCACATGTCTGTAGACCTGGGTGACAATCAACCACATGTTGTTAAACAATGATCTTCCTTTGATATTCAGGAATTAGTTTCCGTATCTAGTCCAGCAAATGAAGAGAATTTATTCTGCCTGCAAGTAACCTCTTCTCTGCACCTTTTCATGCCTTATTGCATATGGGGCATGAATATAAAGTGTATCCACAAGATCAGGGGTTGGCCAAACTGCTGTCAACCTCTTTGCGCTGTCTCAGTGGCAGCCAAGTCCCTGAAATGTGAAATAATCAGTTGCTGATCACTAAAATTGTTAAAGGGGTTTTCCTTTGACATTTATAATTTATCCGCAGGATAGGTGATAAATATATGATCACTGAGGGTCCAACCGCTGGGACCTCCACTGATCACGAGAATGAGGGACCAGGATCCCCTCTGATCATGTGTGACCACCACTCCATGCAGTTCTTAAAGGGGTATTCCCACCTCCATCACTGGGATATGCCCCCAATGTCCTCTTCTGGGACTCGCACCTATACTTAAAACTGAGCCTGCAAAGAGCCGGAGGCCGCACCCTGCAAGCACGGCTGCCTTTCATTCATTTCTATGGGAGCGCAGAAAATGTCAAGCGGCATGCTCGGCTATTTTCGGAAGTCCCATTGAAATGAATGGGAAGAGCACCACACAAGCATGGCCACCTCTCCAACGTTTGGCTATTTTCGGTGCTCCCATAGGAATGAATGGAGGCTGGCCACGCATGTGCAGTGCGTCCTCCGGCATTTTGCAGGCTGCATTCTAAGTATAGGTGTATTTCCCAGAGGTGGGACCCGCATCCATCAGACATTGGGGGATATCCTAACGATATCTTGCCAGTGTCTGAGATGGGAATACCCTATTAAGGTCCCTTTACACAGTACAATTTAGCAAGCGATTGTCGGGAAGGAACCGTTCCTTCCCGGCAAGCGCCTGCTCATCGGTGAAAGACACCACTGCATTTACATACAGTGATCTCCTCCATGGTATGCTCATTCATCGGGTAATCGGTGTCACCTTTACACCACCAGATAGTCACTAACGAGCATTCCAATGAATACTCATTAGCAATTATCTGGCGGGTTCTGTCTATGAGACTGACAGAGTGTGGTACTTGGCCCTCCCATAGAAGTAAACAGAGTGGTGATGCATGTGCATCACTGTTCCATTCACACAGTGTTTTGTGGATCCCCTTTCCCATAATTATGGTACTTCCAGTGGTCAGACCCCTACTGAACACACATTTATCACCTGTCCCAACAAGTTTGAGCAATACATTTATAAATATAGAAAGTGTTGCATTCACATGTATAGCGTATTCACTATATACTATATATACTATATACCACAAAAGTCATAGCATTGGAAGTCTGACTATTTTGACACCCACTGTTGCAGAGGACAAGGGTGACCACCCTCCATTAATGACCATAGTTGGCACATAAAGGTAAGAGGGTGGAATGATTCTAGGGAAAATCAATCGTGGTTCCACTGTTTGGAGCCCATGAGTCTTACGTTGATGGCCTATCGTATCCATATATTATAAATGTTAGGAATGGGAAAATACTATTTAATACTGTAAACTTGACACCTTCATTTTTAGGATCTGTGGGAGTCCCAGCAGTTGTTAGAAGGAATGTGTTATCAGAAAATGACCTTTTGATTTTAATACTTATTCCTGCAGTTTCTTTTGTTAATTTTCTATGTCGCTGCATTTGTTTAAAAATTTGTGAGCCTCGTAATAAGACTGATAGTTCCTGTTCTGTAGCAATCACTCTTCAGCAGTCATCTCATTATCATCACGATTGTAAAGTGCCTCTGAATATATTGGCACTATGTAAGTAAAGATTATGATTATTATTATTATTATTGGTAGCTCCCATGTATAGATAACCATAACACAATTCAAAAAAGTTGATGGTCATGGCTCACTTTCTCACCTTCCTTGGATAATAACCTCTGTACAGGTGGATGCCTAGAACATTCTTCCATAGCAGTCAGTGAGTCATCTCCAAACTACAGGAATATTTATCATTGTCTAGGTTTAAGAACTAAAAGTATAGATGACACATTCTCTTTAAAGGAGTCCTCTAGAATTAAAAAAATATATATTAATTTCTTTTTGGTCTAGAAAAACGGACACACTTGTTTTGTGTTTTTTAGGCTGGTTTTACACAAGGCTTTTTTTGAGATGTCAGAAAACTCTCATCAGAAAAAAATGTATGGTATTATTTTTTACCACTGCATTACTATCATGCTATAAACAGATGAAACCACTATCACCACCTGCACAGATTATTGGGCTAGTAATGCTTTGGTTAAAATTCATATGGTTTTCAAAGAACACTGGCAGTTTTTCTGATGCGGTTTTTCCATTTCATACCATTAAGGTATATGCAGCTGTGCTGTGGTACCAGAGATAGTTCAAGGACAAGTATTTCTAGAAACTTATTAGATCTCCCCTCAGTCGTCTTTTTTCTGAAGTGAATAAGCCTAATTTTGATAATCTTTCTGGGTACTGTAGTCCACCCATTCCAGTTATTACTTTAGTTGCCCTCCTCTGAACCCTCTCCAGCTCTGCTATGTCTGCCTTGTTCACAGGAGCCCAGAACTGTACACAGTACTCCATGTGTGGTCTGACTAGTGATTTGTAAAGTGGCAGGACTATGTTCTCATCACGGGCATCTATGCCTCTTTTGATGCAGCCCATTATCTTATTGGCCTTGGCAGCAGCTGTCTGACATCACTGCGCGCAGGAGGCGGGTGAAGACGTTCTGCCGGCGTCCCTGGAGTATGTGAGTATGTATGTATGTCTGTATGTTTGTATGTATGTCTGTATGTTTGTTTGTATGTATGTCTGTGTCTTGTTTTAAAGTGTGTCATGTGTGGGGCCGGAGCGCTGCATGTATAACGTTAGCACGGATCCGTTGGCACCCTTTAGGTGCCAGATCCGTGCTAACGCTAGTGTGAAAGAGGCCTTAAACCTCATCTGCCACTTCTCTGCCCAAGCCTCCAGTCTATCCAGATCCATCTGTAGTGCTTGAAAAGCACTATATTGTTATTCCTCTGTTTCTTTCTTCTTATTCTTCTCCCGAAATTTCTGCAATTAATACAGCCCGAACCGCTTGGTGTACAGACTCCGTTCAAAGTGCGTTTCGAATCCCTCGATGGTGACAGGTGTGCTATGTATTTTTGGAGTCGATCGGATTTGTCGTTTTTAAGATATCACAGGTTAAAACCCAAAAAATTCTCCATAGGAATGAATGGAGAGGCTAGAGTGGAGACCAATCAGCCAATCACAGTGAATATGCAAATAACAGCACCATATATGGCGCAGCATACACACAGTGGAGAAATCTTATATATAGAGATAATACTGAGGGCAGCTCTCCCAGACCTGAGGCTAAGGGGGCATTCACATGTCCGCTGTAAGGAGCCGTGATCACGGGCCTCGGGGACGTGCACTGGCAGAACGGGTTAATCCACCATTTTGGATTCCCTCTTAATGGGGCACTCCCTCTTAAAGGGACAGTTACTCTTAAAGGGGCAGCCACTCTTAAAGGGGCAGTCACTGTTAAAGGGACAGTCACTCTTAAATGGGCAGCACTGTTAAAGGGACAGTCACTCTCTAAGGGGCAGTCACTCTCTAAGGGGCAGTCACTCTCTAAGGGGCAGTCACTCTCTAAGGGGCAGCCACTCTCAAAGGGACAGTCACTCTCAAAGGGGCAGATACTCTCAAAGGGGCATTCACTATTTAAAGGGTTTCTGTCACCAGTTTTGGGCATATAAAACAGGATGACATTTGCAATGTGCAAATGTCACCTGATGCCCAAACTGGTGATAATTTTTTTACTGGTGCCCCCGTTTTTGAAATAAATCATCTTTTGTTGTATGCAAATGAAGCTTACTAGGTGCAAGGGGCGGTTACCTCGCACCTAGTAAGCTCCGTTTGCCCACCCGCGGTCACGCCTACCTTCACTTGATTGACAGGGCCAGGCAGCTTGTTGGATCCTCTGCCGGCCCTGTGCTCCATTCAAATCCCGCGCCTGCGCCCTGCGGAATAAAAGCGGCGCAGGCGCAGTGAGCGGCGCTGGCCGCCGGGCTCCCGGCTACCTCACTGCGCCTGCGCCGATGACGTCATGTGTACTCTGACGTCATCGGCGCAGGCGCAGTGAGGTAGCCGGGAGCCCGGCGGCCAGCGCCGCTCACTGCGCCTGCGCCGCTTTTATTCCGCAGGGCGCAGGCGCGGGATTTGAATGGAGCACAGGGCCGGCAGAGGATCCAACAAGCTGCCTGGCCCTGTCAATCAAGTGAAGGTAGGCGTGACCGCGGGTGGGCAAACGGAGCTTACTAGGTGCGAGGTAACCGCCCCTTGCACCTAGTAAGCTTCATTTGCATACAACAAAAGATGATTTATTTCAAAAACGGGGGCACCAGTAAAAAAATTATCACCAGTTTGGGCATCAGGTGACATTTGCACATTGCAAATGTCATCCTGTTTTATATGCCCAAAACTGGTGACAGAAACCCTTTAAGGGGCAGCCACCCTAAAGGGGCAGTAACTGTTAAAGGGGCAGTAACTGTTAAAGGGGCAGCCAGTCTTCAATGGGCAGCACTCTGAAAGGGACAGTTACTCTTAAAGGGGTAGTCACTCTTAAAGTGGCAGACACTCTTAAAAGGACAGTCACTCGTAAAGGGGCAGCCACTGTTAAAGGGATAGCTATTCTTAAAGGGGCATACACTCTTAAAGTAGCAGTCACTCTTAAAGAGGTAGCCACTCTTAAATTGGTAGCCACTCTTAAGGGGCAGTCACTCTTAAAGGGGCAGACACTCCTAAAAGGACAGTTACTCTTAAAGGGACAGTCTCTCTTAAATGGGCAGCAACTCTTAAAGGGCAGCCACTCTTAAAGGGGCAGCCTCTCTTAAAGGGAAAGCCCCTTTTAAAGGGGCAGTCACTCTTAAAGGGACAGCCACTCTTAAATGGGCAGCACGGTTAAAGGGACAGTTACTCTCAAAGGGGCAGATACTCTTAAAGGGGAAGTCACTCTTAAAAGGGCAGCTATTCTTAAAGGGGCATACACTCTTAAAGTAGAAGTCACTCTTAAAGAGGCAGTCACTCTTAAAGGGGCAGCCACTCTTAAAGGAAATCTGTCACATCATATGAGTGTATTAAGCTAAAAGTATGGCTGTGTTCAATAAAGTACCTTGTTTACTGCTGTAGTCTTTATTCTTTTTTCTGACTTTCTGTTTTTATATAATTTCCGTTTTTCTAATATGTAAATTTCAAGTGAAGGAGCCTAGAGGGGCATTACTATCGATAAACTGAGCCCAGTAACGCCCCCCTCCTGTGCCCAGCCCGCCTTCTTACTTGTATAATTCACTCCTCTTCAGGGCTTGAGTAACGGCCACATTTGCATACTTGGCCTCCGGCCCCCTCAGCATCGGCACGGCAGCTCTAAAGAGTACACCTCTAGCTGCCTGCCGCTGCATGTTTTCTGCCGATTGTTTAACATGTTTCGCCTGTAAAAAGATGTGCGCCAATATTCACATTGCCAAATCACATCAATTTGCACTAAAACGTGCAGTTTTTCCACTGCGTGGAAACAGTCTTGTGAGGTTCCTTGCCTATGTACCTGCTATTATATTTTGTATTTTCTAGTAGTTTAATGCAATGTTATTCTAACCCTCTAGCCCCTCTTCCAGAATCATCTGGATTGTACCCTTAATGTTTCTTCATTAAGACAGTAATATTGATGGGAGTCTTAGAAGTTTAACTGGTATTCTCTTTAGTCATCAGTTAAGATGTACACTCATCAGAAGTCATTAGGAGCTAGTAATAGGCTTTAACATGCTCATTTGCAAACCATTCACTTGGCATTACAACCTAACAAGCTACTGCCAACTCTTTCTGATGCAAAAAAAACAAGCTAGACCAGCAACTCCTAACAATATCAAATAAAATACAGTTGCACGCTACCATGGCTGACATGCAAAATCAATCGAACTCTATATGCAGCAGCACTTTACTACATGCCCAAGGGTACTTGCAATCTCTGGAAACCTGGGTTAATCTGAATTGCATTACTGCTGTACTTACTATACATGTAAATTACAAGCTCTTTGCACACGTTTTTATCAAAATAGTGTCTGGCCAATGGCAGGTTGGCTTCTGCAGATGGGAAACTATCTACACTAACAGACTTGCCTCTTCTGGCCTTAGGCCTGCAAAATAGGATCCAGCTATACTGTGCTCTAATTAAAAACCTTGGACAGATGGGCAGTATGCATGGTCCAAATGGAGGCAGCCCCAAATGTGAAATGCAAAAAAACAGTTACACCAGCATCTCCTTATAATATGAAATAAAGTATAGGTACACAATACGGCATCCACAAAGGTACTTACAAACACTGGAAACATGGGTTAATCTGAATTGCAATTGCAAATTAGAAGCTCTTTGCACACATTTTTTTCAAAATTGTGTCAGGCCCTTCTACCAATGGTAAGGTGGTTTCTGCTGATGGGAATCTAGACCCAGGAGAGGCAAGTCTTTATAGTGTAGATTTCTGTCTGCAGAAGCCACCTTGCTGTTGACAGATTGGCCCAACATAGTTTTGATCAAAATATGTGCAAAGAGCTTCTAATGTTCATTTATAGTAAGTGTAGCAGTAACACATTTCATATTAACCCATGTTTTCCTTGTTTGTATGCCTCTTTGCATATGGAGTAGTGTGCTTCTACAGGGGTTGTATCTCTTTAACAAATAGCATTTATGAAGTTAATACAAGGTAGTTACTAATGGATTGTAATTGTCCATATTGCTTCCTTTGCTGGTTGGATTCATTTTCAAACCTTGTTAAAATCGTTCTCCTACTTAAAGGTTTTAGCTTACATATAACGACTTCACTTTGAACTAAAAGGCTAAGTATGTTATCTTGTCACACGTTCTGTGGAGTATAGGTTTGATGGAGTAGAACATCATTAGATAGTGTGACTGCGTAATACCCGATAGCCTTGAATGCTGATTCTTGATAAGGATCCTGTTGTTATCAGACATGCCTAAACCTAATCACAGTTGATTACACTGTAGTGTAAGTTGAGCACTCATACATTTACATACATTCATTACATAAACTGTTCTCCAATGAGACAATTGTATAAATATCGTTTTCTGTTGCAATCCTCTCCATTAGTCTTTTAGGACCTTTAATAGTAATAAATTAGTCTCTCACATCAGTGAATCGTGGACATGTGCTGCTGTGTTCTCCACAGACAGCCCACGTACCCATTGACTTTAAAGGGTTTCTGTCACCACATTTGAGCCTATTAAACAGGATGACATTTGCAATGTGCAAATGTCACCTGATGCTAACTATGTAATTTATTTTATTATCACTGCCCCCGTTTTTGTGTAATTTAAACATTTATAATATGGTCATAAGCCTCCTAGGAGAAGGGGGGGCGTTACCCCTGCTCCTAGAGGCTCCGTTTGCCGACCCTGTCCGATCCAAATCCTGCGCCTTCGCCGTGCGTCCTTCATTCGGCGCAAGCGCAGTGAGGAAGCCGGGAGCCTGGCAGCCTGCTGCACTCACTGCGCCTGCGCTGAATGAAGGACGCACTGCACAGGTGCGGGATTTGGATCGGACAGGGCAGGCAGGAGATGGAGCGAGCTGCCTGGCCCTGCCAATCAAGACAGAGGAGGCGTTTTTGAAGGTGGGCAAATGGAGCCTCTAGGAGCAGGGGTAACCCACCCCCCCACCCCCGCTCCTAGGAGGCTAATTACCATATTCTAAATGTTTAATTTACACAAAAATGGGGGCAGTGATAATAAAATAAATTACATAGTTAGCATCAGGTGACATTTGCACATTGCAAATGTCATCCTGTTTAGTAGGCTCAAATGTGGTGACAGAAACCTTTTAATCAGTGGTTTTTCACTGATCTTGTTAATTTCTTACAAAAAAAATGCCCCACCTTATTGCCCAATTATATCGTTTTGTTTTGTTTTTTTTGTTCAATGAGCAACAGAAATCTTCAATTATATCAAAATATGATTTGAAATTTTCTTTTGCCTCTTTCAATGTGAAATTATTTAAAGGGCATAGGTCATCAATATAAGATCTTTGGGGTTCGACATCCTAAACCCCCACAGATCAGCTGTTAGTGTACCCTTTCCTAGTCCAGTGATGTCACAGTACATTGGTCATGTGGCCTAGTTGCAGCTCAGCCTCATTTAAAGGGAACCTGTCATCAACTTTATGCTGCCCATACTAACGTCAGAATAAAGTAGAGACAGGTGACTTGATTTCAGTGGTCTGTCATTTATAAGTTAAAACTAAGTGGTTGCTGAGAACCAACATCACAAACATTGCAGACTAGGCCTGGAAAAGAGTCACGGCCAGCTGAGAAGAGTCATGGTTATTCATGAATTCCTGCTCTCTCTGCCCACCTGTTCATGATTGACAGGCTTCTACCTGGATTTTTCCCGATAATCATAACTCCCAATAATCAGCAGATGGGCGGGAGAGCAGGAGATTAGGAATAACCATGACTCTTCTCAGGTAGATTTGACTCTTTTCAAGGTCTGTGCTGCAATGATTATGTTGCTGGTTCTTGGCAACAGCTAACTTTTAGCTGATGAGTGACACAGCACTGAAATCAGTGCGTCTGTCACTATTTTATGATGCCCTCAGTGAGGTCAGCATAAAGTTGATGACAGGTTCCCTTTAAGTCAATGGGGCCGAGCACCATATGATGTATGGTGCTGTGCTTGGAAAGCTGCCGGGAACCTACCCCACTCACCAGACCCCCAGTGAGTGCTGCTGCACCCTGAAACAGCTGATTGGCAGGGGGCCAGGACTTACACCCCACCAATGTGATAATGATGACCTATCCTGAGGATAACCCCTTTAACCTAGTTGAATATTTTTCTCCTTATCCTCATTGCTACCTATGCTTTTTGTTGCAGTTTCTATTAAAGAAACAGTTTGATGAAATATTCCTTAAAGTTTTAGGAAGTCGCATTTTGATACTGCATGTAACCTATATAAATGGTAATAAAATTCAGCAGATATGAAAGTTATTACTTAAGGTACTTTTCACCTACACAAATAGTAATCGTTCAACCTTTGTACCCTAACTGAGGCGTGGTTAAGAAAGATAGCAGGATTGGTACCACATTTAGCAACATGTCGACAGAGTCCATTCTATTTTTGTTTAACTACTTTTCTAGTGACTATCATCATCATCTATTCAGTGTTTTACTCTCCCTTTTATCTAGTTAGAACTCCATTTGCTGCTACTCTTTAACTAAAGGTCAATCTATAGCAATAAATCCCTGATCAGCTAGAATACTGAGAATTAGTGGTCACTTTTTATTTGCACCCTGTTCTTGCTGGTTGTTATGACTTGGGAGGCAACATTGAATCTTGAAAAGATACAGCATCTTTGTAGGATATGTTTGTAAAGGTTGTTCTTTGGGGTTCAGGTGGATTAGAAAACCCATCTGGAAATTCTCTTTTATGGTGTTAAGTGATGGAAACCTTGATCAGCAAACTCATCTATGAGCTACAAATAAAATCCTGTCACTGTGTAGAAACAGACATGCCTATGCATTATTTGATATTAGAAGTTGGCTTGAATGGAATTGTTGAGCTGATTGGAGATAGTCTGCGGCGCAATACACAACCAGAAAAGGATGTCCAATAAAATCCGTTTTTACTTTTTAGATTGAGACTGCGTTTCAGGATACGTGGGACCCCTTTATTAAGTCTGTGTCTCTGGCAAAGCCAGAGTGTACAAGCTGCTGCAGGGCATGATCCTGGCTGTGCTGCAGAGACACTTGCAGCGTCCCAAGTAGTCAGTGCTCAGCTCTGCTTTTTTTTCTGGACTATAATACTCATTTTTTTTAACAAAGAAAATATTGCTAAAAGTGTCTGCGTCTTATAGTCAGCAGTAACTGTGTTTATGTACTGCTCTGATGTCTTTCATAAGTAGGGCCCCCTTAGCACTGTTATGTATTAAGTGGATAGGAATCTGACACTCGCCCTGCTGAGCTGTGTCACTTGCACAGCCCACAGGGAGCTTACCATGGCAGCCATGGGAAGTTTCAAAAGCATCCAGGCTGCCATTATAACCGTTCAGAGCCATGTGATTTCACTGCAGATGCTCTGATCGGAAGGCAGACGGAGCTGCATCCCTCTGCCTTGCCTCGCAGATGCCGCAATCTGAGAGGTTGAATGACAAAGTGCGGCGTGAACGCTGTACCCTGTCATTGTGGCCGGGTGCCTGCTGTATGATACAGTAGCCTGCTCCATAGAAACCATCTTTTTGTAACTTTGCTCCAAACAGTGGTTATATAAAAAAAAAACCTCAAGATTGAAATTTGTGACTAAAATGCATACCTTAGACAAATAAAATATAGTCTGCAAAAAAAACTCTTAGGACGTGAGTACTATTTAATGTCAATACCACAGGATGCAACAAGCAACTGGTGTATGCATGCAAGAAATTAAAAATAATAAATTACTAAAAATAGTATAATGTATTAACTAAGTTTTCAGATGCCTCTTAATAAAAGTGCATCTCTGCCCTCCTGTGCGTCAGAAACTGAAGTCTATGCCAGCTAAGGGCTGACATAGACTTCAGCTATAACTTGTGCCAATTTGTGTCAAAAGATATATTAAATCCAGCGGTCCATATGAAGCCCCGCCCCTTTATCACCACTTTCGAAAGGTGATGAGAAACTCCACAAGTCGCAAATTATGCAGCAAATATGGTGTGTGCCATAATTTGCAACTTTTTTACATTGCAATAGTGGCGTAAATGCTTTAATAAATATCCCTCAATATGTCCTATAATAAATATAATATATGTATTTGTGAAAAAAACATTTTTTTATTTTTTACCCCAGCTATGCATTAATTTCAAACATGCCGAGAGATGGCCAGACTAAAATTACATCATGTAATGTTAGTTCAGCTGCCTCTCCGCATGTTTCCTGTGCTGCTGCCGGAACTCCGGCCCACCCCCATTAGAGTGAATGGGGAAGGAGCATAGTTTCGGTCGCTCACTAGCGGCAGTGCGGATCCAGCAGGCTGTTCACCTATCAGAACAGCTTGCTGGACACCCCTGCCGCTAGTGTGAAAGTAGCCTAAAGATGTTATTTTAAACTGTATATAATATGAACCCATTGATCTATGAACATGTTTCTTAAAAGCCACCACCAGAGATGTCTGGAAGTAACTTATTTCTCTCCATAGGGAGCACATACACGGATGGAAGAGGTGGCATGCGCATGGGGGAGTTGAAAATATTAACTCTCAGCTTAATGGCTGTCTAAGATATATGACCACCTTTGCTCCATCCCATGCGATACATTTACGGTGCTGGTGAGACATAGTTTGAACAGAGCTGTAATTGTAAGGTATGGGTATGGTGCCGACTCAGGAGCTCGGACTGTAAGCCCGTTGACACCCCTGTGAAGTGATCACGTGGGCACCGGAGAGTTGATATGGCAAACAGGGGCCTGACAAAGCTAATGTCCTTCTCCACCCAGACCTGGACACCCATGCTCTTTAGAGTCTAACCCCTAAGGCTACTTTCACACTAGCGTTTTTAAATTCCGGTATTGAGTTCCGTCAAAGGGGCTCAATACCGGAAAAAAACGCTTCAGTTTTGTCCCCATTCATTGTCAATGGGGACAAAACTGAACTGAAGACAACGGAATGCTCCTGAAAGCATTCCGTTCCGTCTTCAGACCGGAGAACAAACCGCAGCATGCTGCGGTTTGCTCTCCGGTCCAGGCATCCGCACCAAGACGGATCCGGAATGACCCCCAATGGAAGTCAATGGGGACGGATCCGTTTGGTGTGGACACACCAGTAATCCGGATCTGTCCTCCATTGATTTCCAATGGGGGGTCATTCCGGATCCGGCATACATACACACAGACTACATACAAACAAACATACAAACATACAGACATACATACATACATACTCACATACTCCCGGGACGCCGGCAGCAGGTCTTCACGCGCCTCCTGCACGCTGCGATGACGTTTCCCCACTGCGCCCAGCAGAGGGCGCTGTGGGGAATCGTCATCACTGCGCGCAGGAGGCGCGTGAAGACGTTCTGCCGGCGTCCCGGGAGTATGTGAGTATGTATGTATGTCTGTATGTTTGTATGTATGTCTGTATGTTTGTTTGTATGTAGTCTGTGTGTTGTTTTAATGTGTGTCATGTGTGGGGCCGGAGCGCTGCTCCGGCTCCACACATGTATAGCGTTAGCACGGATCCGTCGGCACCCTTTAGGTGCCGGATCCGTGCTAACGCTAGTGTGAAAGTAGCCTTAGTCATTTTGTATTTTTAAAATTAAAGGAGTTGTTTGCTTTTTACAGTTGATGACCTATCCTCAGGGTAGGTCATCAATATCATATCAGTGGTGGTCCGACTCCCGGCACCACTGCCAATCAGCTGTTTGAAGAGAAAATATGAGTGCTGCCTTCTCTTCAAACTGCTGATTGGTGGACCCCCACCAATCTGATATTGATGACCTCTTCTGAGGATAGGTCATCAATTGTAAAAAGCAGGCAACCCCTTTAATGTAGGAAATGGCCAGCTCACCTTGTTTGCACTTCACGCTGCGGAACCCGTTGCTTGTTCAAAACAAGAAAAAAGTGCTGAATCCAGCATACAATAACATTTTCAGAATTTATTTCCACATATTAAAGTCTACATACAATAGCACTTCTGTTAACACTCCAGAGCCGACATGTTTCAACTTACTCATGCTTTCTCCCTGCGTGTATTAGCTAGAGTCAAGTGCCCATTTCAGTGCCTGCTCTGTAATTTCTTGTTTAGCTGCATTGTGGTATTTTCATTGCATCACCCTAGAGGTAATAAGGCGATCATTGGGAAAATGGTTTGAAGAGCTATAGATTTTCAGCTTATAGATCTTCAGCCAGGGCTACGTGAGAATATGTGACCGCCAGCAACTGTTTTATGATGTGGGTTGCATGATTGGTTGGAGTATTGAATCTTTTTGGTAAACTAAAATCACAAATACATTCGCTAAAAACTTTGTTGCAATTTCCTGTGTGGGTTAACCAAGGTAGGAGCTAGAGAAACATTTGAAGACATTTTCATAGTCAAGATGGGAACAACCACTGTAAGCTACACTATGTCTGCAACTCAGGAGTTAAGGAAACAGTGTAGCTTTCTGTGCTATGCTATTTGTGTAGCTTCCATCCACTGCTATGGAAGTTACATGAACACTGGACTTGTGGCTGCTCAGCCATTTCTGTAAGTCTACTTTTACTGGCCGTTGTTTACTGTGGTCATTCCCATCTCACCCATGAGAGGCTAAGATGGGACAAGCCCTTTAAGACCTTAAAGGAGATTTCAGGGATTTGTTTTTGATATGTGGGGATGCAACTCCTTAGACACCAGCCATGAAGCAGAATGGAGAGGCCTGTACACTCACCGGGAATCGGACAGAGCTGCAATAGCAGGCACCAGCACTGTGTGACACTGTGCCTATGTAAACAATACAGGAAAGCGGTACTTGCCCTACTATTATTTTTAACAGTTGAAGACCCAGAAGTTGAAACTCTAGCAATTATATACTAATAGCCTATCCTATTGATACCCCTTCAGTATTAAAGTCCCAGAAAACCCCTTTAGTAATCAGAGCTAGCCACAGATGACTTGTTTACATGCCTCCGGTTCAAATACACATACAGTGACCTAGACTAAGTTGTCTCTGCTGGGTTTCTGCCACAGATGCCACCCCTTTCTCATAGTACCTGCAGTACAAATAGGAAAGGTTATAACTGGGTGGGAAGCCCAGGACTAGATATAGTTGGACTGCAGTGGGGGGTACATCTGCACTACATACCCTGTACACACAGTAGCCATGCAGAGTGTTCCCTTCAAAGGTGTTGAGTAATGTAGAATAAATACATAGGTGAACATATTCTGGTGATGAAGATGTTCTAGTTATATTTAGCCATGACCTTTATTGAATGTAAAAGTGGCTAAAGATAAAAATATTGTGCCTTACTTGTAAAGGAGGTTGACCCAACTGTAAATATATATTTATTATATGCCCTAAAGTTAAAGGTGTGTGGGGTGTTTTAGCGGCAAACCAAAAAACTATTGCACTACACAATGACCATTTGTGCATATTTGTAACCGTGAACGCCTCACAATCATATTGCACGTGATACGCTTGCCTAATATCCAAATTCTGCAATCTATGTTACAATTTTCTAAGCCAGGTGCTCCAGTCACGCTAAAATGTAATCAGTCCGATCCCCTCCCTATAGATAGACAGATGGACAATTACGCAGTGCCCTCATCTTGTAAAGGGCTCCTCACAGACTGGACATCCAGCAACTTGAATTTACCACTGTCACCTTCACTACCCTAGACCACCAGGGAATATGAAGTTCCATGAAAAACTGAGTAAAAATCACATGCAAGGGTGTCTCTGTTTTGCTTGTTGGCGATGCAGTAATACCAGATGAATGAACAGATACATAGATGTTTCCTTTTTTCTTTGTTTTATGGACTCGAACAGTCTACAACTGATGAAAGGATAAAATGTGTGTTCTTTGAAACCAAAGTGTTAAAACAAGAATTAGTCTGTGGCCCTCATTATAATATGTATACCTTGGTTTCTGGTTTTTGTTTTCCCAGTTTCTTTATTACGTGCTATAAAAAAAAATCTGCTTTCTCCCTTTAGCACAACGGCTCCAAAATGTTTCCAGTCACAGATTTTCAGATTGTATTTGTATTATAACATGGTCAATCATGTATCTACCATACACAGTGTATTGGTAGAAGATCTTTAATATCCTTTTTATTATTTAAATAAAATAATCCAATAATCCTGCTCATTTCAAGCTGTTGTATTCTAACTTTTTGGTGGCATTAATAAAAGAAAGTTAAAAAAAAGTATAAAATATATAGCAGTGATAATATTCTTTGTGTAGAACTGAAACTGTAATTTTCAGTTTCTATTAATATACAATCCTTGGTACAAAGTGCAGTGTCACAGTACCCTGTTCAGTGAGTAAAGATTTCTTAGACTTCCGCACTGTGCTCATTGTATGCGGCATATGGCATGCTGCCCTAGCATTGTCCTAAATGCAAGTGAGCTGTGACTGCTTCTTAGCATACCAGTCAGGTGAGCAGGTCATCTCTGTGATTAGGGAAGTAAACTGGCTGTAGGACCCAGAGGTAGCTGTCCTGCCCTAGGAATAACTGGTTTAATAGTGTGACACACAAGTAGCTGGTGTGACGTCTGCAATCAACAGGTGTACTTTGAAAGACGTGAAAAAGGAAATAGTCTGCTGAAGCTTGCCGCACATGAAAGACTTATTCAGACATCCTGGGATTTTGCTTTAGAATATTTATTTTAAATCGGCCAAGGAAACCAGGATTATCAATTACAATCGTCAGCATGATGAGCCTGGATTCTGCTTGCTATCCCGCTCTAGGAAGAAGTTGAGTGAAGTTTTTCTTTTCTTCTCAAGTTTATTTCTACATGGCTTCGATTACCACCGAGATCTGGGAGAGAGTGATCAGAGGAAAGCGGAAAAAGGATGAAAACAAGCGAATAATCAAATCCAACCTTCTCTTTGAAAGTTCCAAGGAGAATCCGAACAATGTTTACCAGACCAATAAAATTAAGACCACAAAGTATACATTCCTTTCTTTCATTCCCAAGAACCTCTTTGAACAATTTCATCGCTTTGCAAATATGTACTTTGTAGTTCTGGCAGCACTTAATTTTGTACCAGTGGTCAACGCCTTTCAACCTGGGATAGCCATTGTTCCAATTTGTATTATTCTGGCCATCACAGCAATTAAGGATGTATGGGAGGACTTCAGGAGATACAAATCAGACAAGGAGATTAATAACATGCCCTGCATGGTGTACTGCAAGTAAGTGTGCACTGTCCGAGTCTTTGATTCATTTCATCAAAATTATACTTTATAGCACATGGCGGCAATATTTTTTATTTTTTTCCTTAAATGCATGTAAATTGTAAATTTATTTGAATGGGCTTGGGGTTTTCAGTTTAAAATGTGTCCTATTTCAATTATTAGGGAAAACTTGCACTAGTGTACCTAGAGGACAGTATCCTGCTTCAAAAAGCTACAAATTTCATACAATACTTATAATCGCCTGATCTTGGTCTCCCCTTTCTAGATTTAGGACTTTAGTACATTTCATCTTTTCCTGTTCTTTTTGACAATAAAAATAGGGTCCTTCTCTCACGAAAGCTCATAAGAGCTGTATGATTTGTCTGTATGGTCTTTCCACCTGGTTATCCTCCAATCCAAGTGTAGCGTATTGAACATTAGTTAGGGTAACATGGATGGAAAAATAGTTTACTTCTAGATTATTTTTGTTTTATAATGTAACGTGTTACATAAAATATCATATATTTTCTGGCATGTTCATAGGTCCTTTATACCTAGTCCTACAACTGGTGCCCACAGAGAAAATTTGTTGGTGCCATATTCTTTGGTGGCTGTTATATAGACCCAAAAATAGTTTTCCATTACCTGGAATTAAATCCAGGTACCCCTATACTATAACTGTGTAACTGTTCTTAATTGTGATTTTCTCTTATACACAATGAAATAGAATGTAAGTTATATAGATATGTCTACACTGGCCGCACTGAGGACTGAACAGAGGATTTAATTTCTGTGTTCTTACAGAGAAGCTGTTGCTAAATGACACATGAAACAAACACATGAACCTGTACGAGTCATAGATGTTTTTCTTGTAACTGCACAATCTAGTTTTTCATACTTCATCATAAACTTAAACTATTAGCAGAAATATTTCAGGAATCCCCGGTGAACTGGTTTAACTAACTTTCTGAAAGCAAAGCTAAATTTGCTAATATACAGGAATGGGTTGTATGCAGTCCCAGACAGAACAGTTAGTTAGAGGGGCTACAATTGTAATATTTTATTTAAGGAAATATAGATTCTTGGCAGTTTTAAAGCCGTTACATTTACTGATTTGAAATGGAGCAGTGCAATTAAATGTTAACATTAATGTTACAATTGCAACACCTAGATCCCATATGGCTCCACTGAAGTAAGCTAAGAATGCTGGAAAACCCTATGGTGATCCAAGTTTGGTTCGGTAGAACTCTGGAGGTGTCTCTTGCTGCTGTTTGAAGCTCTAAATTGTCTCCAAACTGTGAAAATGGCCACATCCGTTTGCCTTTCATTTGATCGGCAAGGTTTTCTGGACTTGCGATATTTATTTGCTTGAATGGGACAAAGCGGCAATACCCTGCACAAATGCCACTAGGCAGACGGAGTGCAACAAAAACAATGATGAGGCCACATCACCTTTTTCGAGTGCCGCAATCCATTCAAACAGCTGGTGTGGTGCCAAAAGCTGGACCCCCACCAATCTGATATTGATGTCCTATTCTAATTGTAGGCCATCAGCATTGTGAACTTGGAAAAAACCCTTGAAGCCATTTACCATATTTAACTGAAAAAAGACACATGTCCATGAAAATACGTATATCTGATAACTTAGGTAACCTCTTGCCATATTGCCACCTATGTTTCCCTATGCTTATGCTGCTATTCTCAGCAGCTTTATCGCATACTAGACTACTATTTTTTCTTCTTCGGTGGAGATTACTATGTATTATAACTGACTAATGTATCATCCTAGGCCACTGGCTTGCTGGGATCATGAGAGCTTTACAGAATGCTCTTGTGTTTTCTTTGTGGTCATGCATCCACCTTGTGAGTATGTAATATTCTGGTGACTACATCAAATAATTGTGCAGTGAGTGTACACGTCATGAAGTGTAGCTTGGCAGAGCATGCATTTCATCAACATCTGGTGACTCGTACCATCTATAGAAGTTTGGGCAAACCTAATCATCCTGTACAATATTATCCTTGCTGGCACGCTGCAATTACGCTGAGCGATTGCTATTAATATATACGTTTTGTAAGTGGAATAGGAAATGACCCAGGCAAATCATCTGTTTAAATAGTTTATAATTGCCCATTCATATAGATCAGGAGTATTGTTATCCTGGTTGCTTCATTGTTGGGTGAACATGTCATGTAAATGAATGTCTGTCTGAATTACCATACTGCAATGCCACTTAGGGATCTACACATTAACCACTTGATTTCTCTGTAATTTAGCTCTGATATGTTGAGTTTTCTGCTCCATTTCTCTCTCTTTTTTTTTTCTGTAGGGGACAATACTTATGGCCGTGCTCTTGTTGAACGAACAATGACAACCTTTTATTAAGGAAGTGTTGTCCATAGCGAAAAGTTGGATATCGGAAATTGTTACATAGTTACAACAGTATCATTGTGCTTAAAACAACTTTGTAAATGCCTGTAATGTGTACTATACACTATATATGGACCAGTATGTAATTGTTTTAACATATAGTTCTGAAGTTCTAAGCAAGTGAACTTTCTATTAGCACAATGTCCAAGCCTGCAGACCCTTGACCTGTTAAAGCAAAATTATCAAGGTCCTCAACAAAAAGTCTATAACTCCAAATCAAGTGGGCTTTAAATGTAGCTGTTGGTATGGTGCCCCTGACCTTTGTTGCCCATCTCACCTATGGTTCTGTGGATGGTCTACATTCTTGGACTACATACACAGAACATCCATAAGTGGGTTCATGTTAAAAAAAAAAAAAAAAACAGAAACAAATCCATATAGCGTGGTCCGCATTCCATATTTGTACAGCCCTCTTTCTGAAACGAATTAACAATATTCATTAACCCGGACAACCCCTTTAATCATAATTAAAAATATGACGACGTATTAATCATTGAAAAGTTGTTGTACCAATGTTTCAGTGTTGATTTACAGCTTCATTAATCCATAATTATACATATAAGCCCTGAAGGTCTCTGTGCAGAATCCTAAAATATAATCATTAGTTCCCACCAGCTGCACTTTAATATGTAATGCTGATAAATACCTGAAAAAGAGACCATTTACTGAGAAAATGCTGTGGAAAAATAAATAGGAAATTTGATAAGAACCTGAAGGTAACAGTTCTACTTTCCCACGTCTCAAGCAGCAGAATATATATTTACAGTCTGCAGAGAATACACCATTTCTTAAGATTCTCTTCACACAGCTTTTACTATACTGTACAACATAACTAGTGGGAATTCCTAGCAATGCTATTCCTATTGTATGGAATTATGGATGATTTATGCTCTCCCAAGCAGTCATTGTGTTGTTAGGACACATGCTACAGTGTAATATATACATGTTACAACTTGTTTTATTTTTCACTTTCATATTGAAGCTGTATTTTGGTGCTATAGTTGTCTACAATATTTTACATTAAAGGATATGGTAATTTAAAGGATTACCAAATGTTATATTGAGGTAACCAAAAAATATTGATGCTCTGCAAATAAAACTGGAATTAGTTTCCTTCTGATTTTTGACTGGTAAATAGTGAAGGGCTAAGCTTAGCCAAGTGAAGGGGCTTACCAATGTCTGTGTCCTGATGCAGAAAGGTCAGAGCAGGACGGTTCCTTCTGCAGCAAGTTGGCTGATAGTTAGTCACTGCGTGGTGAAATGGAGGAGAAGGGGGAAATCATTGGTCGGCTTGGACAGATAGAGATTTTTTTTTAATAATATATTTATCAGTTTTAATTCCAATAAGTCAAAATGAGAGAAGACATTCAGTTAAAAAATGGGATTTATTTATGATGTATTTCCTATGTTTAGTGTTCCTTTACAGGGGGTTTCTGATTTGCCGGTGCAAAAGGGGTTATCTCCTCAAGATCAACCCCTTGTCATTTTGAAGTCATGGTAAGACCACGGCACTCAAAAAACTAGTATGAAGTCAATGGTTTATTTCATCCATCCAGAATTAGTATGTACAGGACAATGGTCTACATTTCGGTCTTTACCCTGTTCACGGCCTATGAGGTGTCCAGAGCGTGGTTGGAAGGAGGATGATGTGTTGGCATCTAGAGTGGACATCCATCTGTGATGTCCATATGTTATAATTTGGTATATGGGATGAAGTTGTCTTTGAGTCTACCACTTTTAAAGGGAATCTGTCATCAGATACCTTGATATAAATCCATCTACCATGGGAGATGTGTGCCGGTCTCTACATTCTAGTGCTGTTAGTCCCATCCTTATGTGTGTCTACAGTGTGAGGAAATCAGCCTTTTATTTTTATGCAAATCAGCCTTTGGGTGCAGTTCAAATAATGAAATGTATTTACAAAGTTGCTCAACTTGTTACGCTAACTACGTCATGTAAACTATAAAGTAATGTTCAAAGGTGAACATACCCTCTTCTTAGGCTCAGCCAGGAAGATTCTGATAAAAATATTCCAGAGCAATGGAGCCTGAACTAAAGACTTTCAGTCCACAGATGACAAGAGACCTTTTGTATTTGTATAAGTTTCCTCAAGAGAAGTTGAAGAACCATCTCAGACTTTTAATTAAAGTTAAATCTCCCTTAAATTATCTCAAGCCAAGACCAAGTGACTGTGGTCACAGAAAAATGATGGTCACCCAAAATGTATCACAGAATTAAGCAAAGGCCAGTAATCCAGGAAGGTGATTATTAAAACTTTTAATGACGTCTTATTAAAAATGCTCATTCATTAGTTTCCATTAAAATAGCAGCAAAGGTCAAAAAGGTTCATATCGACACAGCAGTACTCTATAGTAAATGGAGCAGTCTTACCATCTCTGTGTGTATTTGACAATATATGGTGTAGCTACATCCAGAAGAGGTATATTGCAATGTAGGTTATGTCCAGAAGAAGGGGTTGCATAGTGGGTTTACTTTACGATGACAGCAGGGCACAGTATCTTTCCCTATGCTTCCCTTCTTGGCCTAGTCTGAATTGATAGTACAGCTAATCAGAGCACCCACCCTAAAAGGGGTGACCCCTCTAGACAGTCCCTCTCTGGTCTGGAGTCCCTATATCCAACCCGGACTCGGGTGGTACCGGTCCTGCAGCACAGGCGGTGAATGGGGTACACAATTGCTCCTGTGTTTCTCAGTCTTTTCAGGGGACATAAGAAAAAAAGAAATTGCCTACCTCAACCAATTGCATTGCCACACGCAGTTATCAGCAGCACCTGTTTTCTTATGTCCTCTGAACAGACTGGGCGACACAGCCCTGTCGAAACACTTAGAGACCTTATAGCAATAGGTTACTCCGTCGATAGGTACCTTTTTGACTTTTCCTGCTATTATAATGGGAACTAATGAATGAGCATTTTTTAATAGGACGTCATTAAAAGTTAAATTTTAATAATCACCTTCCTGGGTTACTGGCCCTTGCTTAATTCTAACCTTCCATTATCTCAAGTCCTGAATTAAAGTGGGGGCAAGCCTAAAGGTGGCCATACACATTAGATAGAGGTTGGTTGATGGTTGAACAAACATCTGGTGAACGATGGTTTTGTGGACATGGCCATACACATTTTTAGTCTATATTGGCCATTACAGTTGTTCAAACTGCCCATAAAGGTTCAATAAAACCGGGCCATAGACAAAAGATCTCTGTGGGAGCCTTGTTTCAAAGAAACATATTATGTCCGAGTGTCGGAAAAAAAATATTATACACATCAGACTTGTTTTCAAGCGATAATGGTCTGTCATTGATCGGTTAAAACAATTATTCATATTTAAATTTTACACAACAAACATTCGTTTTGGTTGGAATCATCCATCAACTTTAAACCAATATATATATATATATATATATATATATATATATACATTTTTAAAAATAAGACTATTAACATGTCTAGAAAAAGAAATGGTCTGGAGTATTTTAATTTAAAGCAATTAAAATATTTCAATCCAAGTTCACTTAGTGTACTGAATTCCAAATGAAATGAATGCAGATTCTAATATCTAGTTGTGGAATACAGAGAATCATCAGTGGTTAAAGACATACAATTTCCATGAGAGTGGTGCTCATTCCTGTCCCTATTGATAATCCTTCTTTATGATGACATGAATATCCATGCTGAACGTTCTTAATAAAAAGCCAGGATTAGCCTACAAAGGCTTCCTTAAAGAAAAACCGCCTCCGAGTATTGAAACCAGCAGCAGAAGTGAAACATATAAAGAGCCTGGATTAGTAGTCCTCCAGCAGTAAGGATTTACAAATCAATAGTTCCTTTCAGTGAGCTGATTTACACAAGTAAAACAATTTAGATGTAGTGGAATTCTTCTAGGAAAAGAGTGTTGATAGGAAACAGTCTGTGGGATTCTTGTTTCAGTCTTGTACTCTAGCAGTCACCTAGCATGACTGCTTCAACACACTTTCCAAAATATTCCTGGATTTTATCTATATACAGTATGTTCATGTATTAGATCAGAGGAGTCAAATGGGAAGGTGCTCTACAAATGTTTTTGTAACCCAGAAGACAAAGTATGGCCTGATAGGAAACCGGAAGCACTATAAATAATTTGTACACAAAGTCTGTAAAGAGTAGCCCTACAAATGTCCTATTATACATCTAGGGAACAAGTAGGCCTACAAACATGGTATTGCAACTGCTGGAGATAAAACTCTTCATATATTTTTGTAGATAAACTCAGGCATATCGTTATTAATACTTTTACATTTTGCTACATCTAGGAATTTTGGGGCCACCAAGAAAAATCATTCTGAGGGCCTACTATAAGGCCAAAAAGATTATTTGTGAATTAACCCATGAGAAATAGGATGTAGCTGCAAGTGATTGGTGTATTGGTTTCCTGTGCAATTAATCCAAGTGGGTTTTAGAGTTGAGGGCCTATATGGCAGCCATGGGCTTCCCTGCTCCACAACCATCTCCATATTTTTAGTCCCTTGTGTAAGAAGAACGCATTGCAAACATTTGTTGTCTTTTGCTGGGCTCGCTGCTTGGTCCTTTAGTGACCAGTCTTAGCAGAGACTTGGTATGGATATAGCATGGGTCAAGCATAAGGACAACAAAGCGTTTAGTCCCAGTTACAAGGTTCTGTCACCATTTTGGGGGGTTAAGTGTAACAAAATACAATAATTGTAAAAAATATTTACACATGGTCACAAACTCATGGAAAAAAAAAGAATGATAACAGATGTTTCTATGTATGTGATAAACCCCCTACAGCATATTTTTAGAATATTACAGGTTCCTGTGGACAGACTGTGTCATGGTTCCTTGCTTTTATATAATTCATGGAATGGTCAGCTTTTGCAAGTTGAAAAAGCTGTGCTTGGCTCAGTTTGACAGATCGGTCAACATACACAACATAGTCACTTCATAAGTAAATGTAGTGTAAGCTGGGACTTTATGAAAATAGATCATAAATAAATGCTTCTCACTGATGTGTTTGCAATGAGTTGATAACTCTCCTTGGTGTATTAACATGGGATTGACAACTTAAAGGGGTTGTTTGAGTCAGGATAGGTCATAACTATCTGATCGGTGGGGACACCACTATCAACTGCTTGAAGAGGCCGCAGCCTCTTCCTAGACTGGTGATATTACTTTCATCAGTCTTGCGGCCTTGGTGCAGCTCTGTGCCATTCAAAGGATAGCGTTGTGCTTGGCAAGTAGTGAGGAGACCACAAGATTCACTAGAGCTCCAAAGCCTCCTCAAACAGCTGACACCTATCAATATTTTACTGATGACCTATCTTTAATAAGAATGAAAGGAATGAGGCAGACTTTTAAAATGCTTTTAGATTTATTTTCCCCATACTTTAGTCAGTTACACCATTGGACATGTGACCTAATTTTATAGGATAATTATAATGAATAGAGCTCATTATAATGGTGATATCATCGCCTCAAATGTCATTGATATGAAACATATGACATGGCACTGTGTTACGATATAGCAGACCCATCACCCGTGCTTCTCTATAGTTACATGAATTAGTAAAATGACCGATTTAGAGAGGACCTGTCACCACAAAATGCAATGCAACTTGAAAGCACCATGTTATAGAGTACGAGAAGCTGAGCAGATTGACATTTTTGTGGGGAAAAAATTAGTAAAACCTGTTATTTATACATTTATATCTTTGCTTCGTCTATCTTCTATCGGTATAAGAGGGAGAGGTTATCAGTGACTGACAGGGAGCTCTTATGCAAACTTGAACACACAATGCTATCAATCTTGGATAACCTCACCCTCCTGTACCAATAGCTCTTCACTGAAAGTGGAAAATAAAGATATAAATGTATAAATACCTTTTCCTACAAAACTATATATATCAATTTGTTCAGCTCCTCCTGCTCTATAACATGGTGCTTACAGATTGCATTGCATTTTGTGTTGACAGGTCCTCTTTAAATATTCCAGCTTCAGCAAATGTTACTCATTGTATTATGAAAAGTTAGAATATTTTCCAGTGCACATTGCTTGCTGTCATTAGGGTTAGCCAGTTCTCATAAACACTGTGACAGGTTTATTATGTCTGTTTCTCCGGTTTTCTGGTGTAAAAAATCTGTACCTTTTGAGTGTAAGCCAATTTGTTACAAAAGTTTGCGCTATCAATTGCTTTTCAATTTTTGGCCTCTCTTGACACTTTGGAAAAAAGTGGGTGAGGCTTACTACAGTCACAGAAATTATAGCACAAATCTATGTTTGATCATAGTGAACAGACTCACAGAAGATGTCCCAATTTATCGAGGCCTGTGCCGCTCAATAAATTTGGAGCATATTACTTTACTACAGCACATTTCTGATTTAAGACCCATTATGTTCTGTAACTGTATCACACTGTGCATGACTAGGACACATTTTATCTGCTGGAAGCAAATGGTGAACATTTCCATGAGTTGACTGCAAGCAGAGATGTTTCTGTTCCTGCTGTTCGTCTAGTGGATACGACTCCAGAGGAAAAATCTGTAGATGGGGCCTCACCTGTCATGTGTTGTTTATAATGCTGGTGTGTTTTTATGTGGTAGAAGGCAACAAGGCCCAGATGAAAATCAACCTCGACACCCCCTATAGTGAAAACCCTGAGCGCAACCATTTATTACATGGTAGCCCATACAGTCGAGTGGCCAACATGTAATCCGTTTCTTCAACTAGATCAGCTGATTGACGCAGGTTGAGCTATAGAAACCATAAGCAACCAGCTAAGTACAGAGCCACCTTCAACTGAAAAAGAAATTTGTAAACATGACAATGGTTTGTGCTTGGAAAAAATTAGCTTCATTACAAAAATTACATTTCCAAACAATGTAAAATTATCCATTCGAAAAAAACGTCTGTCTGCTTTAAAGTTTACTAGGATTAATATTTTTTTTGAGATAATCATTTGTATTGAATTTTCAAGCACAGAAGCATAACAGTTACATTCAAGAAAAAAGATGCTGCAGTATCAAAGTGGTAACATTTATAGAACTAAGCTGACTATTAAGGCCCAGGACTAAGATATTAACAGGGTTCATAAACAGAGGACTAGCAGGTAGAAAAACCAAATTCAGCATACACATGCTCATGCTACTAAATGTCAGTATGTGAAAAATGTGTTTTAGTGCATCCTTCCTATCCTTGTTTAGCTATGTAATAAGTCTTAATATGGTGTTTACATACTATGCTGTGGGATAAGATTATTAGATTGCCTGTGTTCACATGATATGCTAAATCAAATATAAAATGCTGTGTTAAAATGATAAGCACTATATATTCACTGTAAATGTGCACAATACACGCTGGATGTGCCATTCATATTCACCCTGGAATTGGCAGCAAATTAAATATTCCTATTAAAAAATATCTATATATCTACCTAATTTTATAAATGAGTCACACCCCCCCACACACACACACACCACTGTAGCACCACTGTACGGATATTGTGCTTTCCTTCACACTTTTTAAAAACTTAATAGACGCAGGAGACTTAATCATCATTCGTTTAAAGAGGACCTTTTAACTGACGTTACAATATTAGTACCTGACAGTGTAGGGCTTTATTAGTAGATCACAGGGAGAAGGTGAGCTTTTTTTTCTCCCTGGCTGGCCATTCGAAGTATGGCCTAGCTGATGGCTAGAGATGAGAGAATCCAAACCTTGACATTTAAAATGGGGTTGGCATTGTGAGACAACCTGTGTAAGGCTACTTGCACACTTGCGTTTGCAGGATCCGTTTATGAGATCCGTCCAGGCTCTCACAAACGGATCCATCATGATAATACAATCGTCTCCATCCGTTCTGAACGGATCTGTTTGTATTATCTTTTACATAGCAAAGACGGATCCATCATGAACTCCATTGAAAGTCAAAGGAGGACGGATCCGTTTTCTATTGTGTCAGACAAAACGGATTCGTCCCCATTGACTTACATTGTGAGTCACGACGGATCCGTTTGCATCAGTTTCTTCATGCGGACACCAAAACGCAGCAAGCAGCGTTTTAGTGTCCGCCTCCAAAACGGAATGCAGACTGAACTGAAGCAAAACTGATGCATTCTGAACGGATCCTTTTCCATTCAGAATGCATTAGGACTAGAGATGAGCGAACATGCTCGTTACGAGCACTGTAGCGCTCGGCTCCCCTGCACAATGCCCGCAGGCATTGCGGATCCGTCCTCAGCTGCATGTAAGTCAGTGGGGACGGATCCATTTGGTATGACACTCATACCAAACGGATCCGTCCTCCTCACCCGACTGAAAGTCAGTGGGGACGGATCCGTTTGGTATGAGTGTCAGCTGAGGACGGATCCGCAATGCCTGCGGGCATTCGTTCGCAGAGGAGCCGAGCGCTACAGTGCTCGTAACGAGCACGTTCGCTCATCTCTAATAAAGACAAAACTGATCAGCTCAGGACCGTTTGTGAGAGCCTGTGACGAATCTCACAAACAGATCCTGCAAACGCAAGTGTGAAAGTAGCCTAAAGCTGTTATACAGTGACAGTCTTTTGTAACAGTAATGATAATTGTTATATCTGTGCTACTAAAGAATAGAATTATCTCACTAGCACCTATTTGAAAAATTAAAAAAAAGTATGCTTTGATGTCATTGTAACATGCATTTCACAATCTATGTATAAAAATTAATTTCATGTACCATACATTGAATGAGCAGGTTGTGAATTTTAGATGCAGTATCAAAGATGACGAAAACTATTCAGATTGTTAAGGTTAATACTCTTGTTTATGGGATATTAAACTACTATGCATTGAAAAAAATATTGGACAGATTCAAACCTAGGATCCCTGAGAATCACTGAGCTACCGTGCTTCAACTTGTATGGACATTTGGCAGACCATTTACTCTGACCAGAGAGAGACCACACTGTAGTGACTCTATTAGAACATCACATATTACACTAATCAATACAATGGTCTTCAGTATGTATCTTTATCTAGGCCTATCAAGAAAATACATCTACATCTGTACTTCTACTTTTATAATGAAGATCACCTTACGGATAAGAGTGGGTTCACATCACGTTTTTGTTATACAGTACAGACCAAAAGTTTGGACACACCTTCTCATTCAAGGCATCAAAACTATGAATTAACACGTGGAATTATATACTTAACAAAAAAGTGTGAAACAACTGAAAATATGTCTTATATTCTAGGTTCTTCAAAGTAGCCACCTTTTGCTTTGATTACTGCTTTGCACACTCTTGGCATTCTCTTGATGAGCTTCAAGAGGTAGTCACCTGAAATGGTTTTCACTTCACAGGTGTGCCCTGTCAGGTTTAATAAGTGGGATTTCTTGCCTTATAAATGGGGTTGGGACCATGAGCTGTGTTGGGCAGAAGTCAGGTGGATACACAGCTGATAGTCCTACTGAATAGACTGTTAGAATTTGTATTATGGCAAGAAAAAAGCAGCTAAGTAAAGAAAAATGAGTGGCCATCATTACTTTAAGAAATGAAGGTCAGTCAGTCCGAAAAATTGGGAAAACTTTGAAAGTCCCCAAGTGCAGTCGCAAAAACCATCAAGCGCTACAAAGAAACTGGCTCACATGAGGACCGCCCCAGGAAAGGAAGACCAAGAGTCACCTCTGCTGTGGAGGATAAGTTCATCCGAGTCACCAGCTTCAGAAATCGCAGGTTAACAGCAGCTCAGATTAGAGACCAGGTCAATGCCACACAGAGTTCTAGCAGCAGACACATCTCTACAACAACTGTTAAGAGGAGGCTGTGTGCAGCAGGTCTTCATGGTAAAATAGCTGCTAGGAAACCACTGCTAAGGACAGGCAACAAGCAGAAGAGCCTTGTTTGGGCTAAAGAACTTAAGGAATGGACATTAGACCAGTGGAAATCTGTGCTTTGGTCTGATGAGTCCAAATTTGAGATCTTTGGTTCAAACCACCGTGTCTTTTTGCAATGCAGAAAAGGTGAACGGATGGACTCTACATGCCTGGTTCCCACCGTGAAGCATGGAGGAGGAGGTGTGATGGTGTGGGGGTGCTTTGCTGGTGACACTGTTGGGGATTTATTCAAAATTGAAGGCATACTGAACCAGCATGGCTACCACAGCATCTTGCAGCTGCATGCTATTCCATCTGGTTTGCGTTTAGTTGGACCATCATTTATTTATCAACAGGACAATGACCCCAAACACACCTCCAGGCTGTGTAAGGGCTATTTGTCCAAGAAGGAGAGTGATGGGGTGCTACGCCAGATGACCTGGCCTCCACAGTCACCAGATCTGAACCCAATCCAGATGGTTTGGGGTGAGCTGGACCGCAGAGTGAAGGCAAAAGGGCCAACAAGTGCTAAGCATCTCTGGGAACTCCTTCAAGACTGTTGGAATACCATTTCAGGTGACTACCTCTTGAAGCTCATCAAGAGAATGCCAAGAGTGTGCAAAGCAGTAATCAAAGCCTAGAATATAAGACATATTTTCAGTTGTTTCACACTTTTTTGTTAAGTATATAATTCCACATGTGTTAATTCATAGTTTTGATGCCTTCAGTGTGAATCTACAATTTTCATAGTCATGAAAATACAGAAAACTCTTTGAATGACAAGGTGTGTCCAAACTTTTGGTCTGTACTGTATGTTTAACGTCACAAAAAATTAAACTTTGCAGGATGGAAAAACGTGGTACACTATTCTTTCCCTTCCTGCAAAAAACCTATACGTTAACATATTTATTTTTTTACTACGGAACTCTGTGGTGACGGATGCCACTGTATGGCATCTATGAAGGCATCCTTTAGTATATACGTTTTTTTGTATACGTTAAACAGATGGGAAAAACATGATGTGAACCCAGCCTAACATCTTTCCCGCACAGAAGCAGAAAACTGACAATAGGATCCCTATTTATATAGTAGGTTTTATCATTTGTGCTGACTGCTCAATGGCATGGTACTGCCAATATTAAAAAAGAAAGAAACAAATAATATTTAAAAAGTAAGAAATACTCCTTTCTGACAGAAAATACCAAATTTACAGAGGTTGTGAAGACAACCCTTGTCCATATGCCTCCAGGGTCCCCTGTCCAAGACTCGCAAAAGACAAATTGGTTGAGCCGTTCTGAGCGACTCTCATTCTGGGGGACTCAAGCCATCTGAAAGGCCACCGTTTAGTACTACATTTCCCCTGGAGGGCAAATGCCTGGCTGGCCGCAGTGTCTCCCAGCAAAATCAGATTTTGTTACGGGACTACATTTTGAAAGAGGTTGTCTATGGGGAGAGAGTCCCATTAATGAGTTTTATTTTGGCTTTACCCTCTCCTTTTCTGTTATCACTCCCAGAAAATAATGTAAAAATCAAGTGTTCCTTTTATTAGAGGGCTATGGCATTGTACTTCAATTTCACCTCACGCTTTAACTACAATATTTAAAGGAATTAAAGGTGTTGTCCCTGAAAAGAGTTTTAATATGCCAGTTAGACAAGTCATAAAAATCACATTTATTGGCAGAAGCGTAACTTTAATCATCTGGGGCCCAATGCAAAATCTGTTAGTCTGAGCTCTGCCAAGTGCCCTTTATAATAGTAGTGCCATTTTATGTGATCTTCAGGCACCAGGGCACAAATCCAACCACCTTCAATATCATGATGGACATCTGCCATGATATTTCCACCACCTATAGTATTTACCTGTGTTCAGTTCCCACTGCTTGAAATCCACCATGTGATTACTTTTCTTCCCCATGTGTATTTGATAAACCAGGGCACTAACCAAGTGACAGCGTTTTGAAATTCTAGCATGAAATGCACTGTTTTATAGTGTTAGCTTGTTAACATCTGTGATCATTGCCTCATATTAGTGGAATATTAGAACATGATTGCAGCTTACAGACCTCTGCAATTAGTGTCTCTTATTGGAGTAATAGAAAAATGGTCTGACCTTTTCAGAACTAATTGCTATGACATGTGTCAGATAAGAAAATCTACTTATATTACCTTTTTTGTGCAGCTTTTCAGCTGAATAGATGAATCATTTAAAAAGTTTTATATTTATTTCCTTTCATTATTTGATATACTCTTGTTCAGATCACTCCTACCTACAGGAACATATTAAGTAATCGCACTTCTTCCTTACCCTGTGTCTATGTGAGACAAATTCTTGGAAGTTAAAGTATTTTTTTACTACTAAAGTAATTTTTCTTAAAACATTATATACCATGAGCCTGGTACAATTGTGAGGGCCACCTGTGTCCTGTATGCAAATCATGCATTTAGGCCTACCTGCGGTCTCTAGAACTAGACAATTGCTGGTTCTCCCTCCCAGCCAGCCTCAGCGATTGCCTCACATCACTGATTGGTACCTGCAAACCGCAGGTTACAAGCCTTCATGCCGGCTCATGGTTCAAGTCTTGTGAGATATCTTCCCATGGGTAGGAAGTGATGCAATCTGCATCTCACAATCATTTTAACAACTTTCTGTTAGGATGGGATTCTGTTCCTTTTCCCACCATTATGGTCACATACTAGAATGTTGATTTTCTAAACTGCTAAGTACTTAGTGCAGCCTAGACTGAGGTGTAGAGTCTAAGGGACTCCATGCTCCCCACCATTAACGCTCACAAGGAGAAATGACTTAACTGGACTATGAGAAGGACCTCCAGGTCACAGTTTCCAGTCATGGTGGTGAAAACAATGATGGAACAGAGCTATGTAGGTTGTCACCATGGGATCAACCAGAATGCAGCAGCCAAGTGGATGAACCAAAAACACAGGAGATAGCCAGAGTCGGAACCAAGAATAGGTAAAAGGCAGATGATAACCCAAAGGA
Source organism: Rhinella marina (assembly GCA_900303285.1). Lineage (NCBI taxonomy): Eukaryota > Metazoa > Chordata > Amphibia > Anura > Bufonidae > Rhinella > Rhinella marina. Next base: position 446,909 of record ONZH01027130.1, read on the forward strand.
CAAAGTAGAAGTGTAGTCACGAACAAGGCTAAGGCCAGGTTTAGGGTTAGAGACAGTGATCAGTAGCAAAGCAATACACAGAAACAAGCGAAGGTGAGAAGTGTCAGGTTAACCCACATTTGGCCAACAGGCATTGCTGTGGTTGGCAGCAGGGACCCAGTGCCAGAGTGGGAAACTGTGAGTAACACCCAGAACCTACAATGTTCATGTGGCCAGGCTGCTTCCTTTACTACTCTGATTCCCCAACATCTCCTATTCTACCCTTCATCACTCATTTCCTTTATTAGGCACAATGACCAAGTTCCTGCACTGGTTCTTTAGGTTCAAATAATATGTAATCAGCATCTATACCTAAATATAGCATTACAGGGAATTAAAAAAATACAGTCTTCATTGTCTTAAAATTGATGCCCAAAGGTATGATCATGGTTCATAACCTCCTCCCTCACACACAGGTAAAATATCTACAGTGCGATGAGCATGTGCGTAATTATGTGAATAGGAATGCCTTCTTCAGGGCGTCATTTCCCATTGTGAGCCATGTGCATGCATCTATATACCTTTGTACATAATTGGTACTAAATTAAAGCTTACTTCTTGGGTGTGGTCTGTAATGTATGTGTAGCATCAGGTTTTCTTGACAGCTCTCCTTACACTTAGGGCAATATTCCGCAAGCAGTTCACGTGAGCACCAAATAAGTCATTGGAATGTTTCAGAGGTTAATTTGCTGATGTCATATGTCACATCAGTTTATTGTCATTCCATGAGGTCATACAATGGGCAAAAAGCCATTGACTTGAATGTTGTTTCTGTTAGGCTTTGTTCACATTTATATTGGAGGCACTGCTAGGGGCCTTCTTTGCAGATTCCGTCAAAATTGGTAAACTTCCTAATGGAAACCTGATTGGCCCCCTTATAGTCAATGCGGTCCATCTAACACCGTTAGTTTATGTGCTTTATCCAGCGCATCTATTATTTTTGTAGTTTTGCTCCAGTATTAGAGAGGTTGTCCCATCCTGACATATAGCATGTTGACGGATGAATAGTGATGATCGAGCACCGCGGTGCTCGTTCACACGGGTGCGCTGACCGAGCACTCAGGGGTGCTCGAGTGCTCGGACAAGCACCCGAGCATAATTGAAGTCTATGGGAGTAATTCAGGCACCCCCCTGCTCGGCCCAAAATTTAAAAAAACAAACAAACCGAGACACTACTTACCTTCCCTGGCAGCTCCCTCCTCCCATCCAGCCGGAAGACAGCGCAGAGTCGTAAGTTGTACCAAAGCGCCACCTGCTGGACAGTAGGAATTACTACAAAGAAAAAGCCTGAGGAGGTAAGTGGTCTGTGTTTGTTTGTTTTCTATTTTTCAGGATCGTGAATGCAGTGGACTACGTCGGATTCGGTGGATTACATTGGACCAGCTTTTTTATTTTTTAAATAAAATGGTCAAACAGGGGTCTGGGGGAGTATTTATTTCAATAAAATATTTTATAAGTGTGTGGTACCATTAGGCTGAGAAGGGCCAATAACCGTGTCCCTTCCCACCCTGGTAGTGCCAGGCTGCCGGTGCTGGTTGTATCTGGTGGAGAAGGAAAAAAGGGGGGACCCCACGTTTTTTTTTTTTCAAAAATAATTACATAATTTTAAAAAATGGCGTGGGTCCCCCCTTTTTTCTTCTCCAGCCAGATACAACCAGCAGTGGCAGCCTGGCACTACCAGGGTGGGAAGGGACACTGTTATTGGCCCTTCCCAGCCTAATGGTACCAGCCTGCAGCCGCCCCAGAACTGGACCCTCAATTTAGAAGGTCCGGTCCTGCGGGTACCCGGCTCTTCCCGACACCCCTGGTGGCGATGGGTGCCGGGGTAATAGATGTTGGGGTTAGTGCTGGCCATATTGGCAAGCACTAAGCCCAGTATTAGTAATCAGGGCCGTCTGTAGATAGCTGTGATTACTAAAACTGCAATGTTGTAAAAAAAAAACACACACACACACACTTATAAAATATTTTATTGAAATAAATACTCCCCCAGACCCCCAGGCTCGGACTGGCCCACAGGTGTACAGGTGAATCCCCCGGTGGGCCCCTGAGCAAGGTGGGCCCCTAGTCTCCCACCCCTTGCACAAGTGGCACATAACACAGTAGACTTACTGTACTACATACTTATATTCAATGTACAGCACCTCAACCAGCCTATGTTCATATAAAAAACGTGTTAGATTTTTTATTATATTTGAATGTATCTGTACAGTGGGCCCCCAAAATAATTTTTACTGGTGGGCCCTAGGTACCCCAGTCCGACACTGCAGACCCCTGTTTGACCATTTTATTTAAAAAATAAAAAAGCTGGTCCGACGTAATCTACCGAATCCGACGTAGTCCTCAGCATTCACGATCCTGAAAAATAGAAAACAAAAAAACAAACAAACAAACACAGACCACTGACCTCCTCCTCAGGCTTCTTCTCCTCAGCAGTGGAGCCTCTTCATTACATTGCGCCCTCTGCTGGTGAATGAAAAAAATTACACCTTGAATTCTTCAATGAAAAAAAAAAGTGATAGGTGACGGATCCGTCATGAACTCCATTGAAAGTCAATGGAGGACGGATCCGTTTACTGTTGTCACACCAAACGGATCCGTCCTCCATTGACTTTCAATGGCGTTCATGACGGATCCATCATGACCCCAATGCAAGTCAATGGGGACGGATCCGTTTACTATTATGTCACACCAAACGGATCCCTCCCCATTGGGGTCATGACTGATCCGTCTAGGGGACTCGAGCATTGCGCTCGAGTACACTCGGTGTTCGGCCGAACACCGAGCGGACCCGAGCGTAGGCATGCTCGGCTGAACAGCGAATTCGGCCGAGCATGCTCGCTCAACACTATAGATGAAGGTTCCACCTCTGGGACCATGTCTTATCTCAAGAACAGAGCCTCAACATGAATGAAGAGCAAGCTGCACATAGGTGACATCCTCTCCATTTACTGCCGTGAGCCAAGCTATTTTTGGAAGTCCCATAGCTGTAAATGGAGAAGAAACACGTATACATGTCTACCTCTCCATTTACTGCTATGGGATTTCTGAAGATGAACGAGCAAAAGCATGGCTGTTTTCCAGATTCTCATTGTACTGAATAGAGAGAGCCTCCTGTTGTCTATCCTTTGGCCCCATTATTGAAATAGGAGCAGGTCCCAGAGGTGCTTTCAGGCATTTATGGTATATCATATCAATATACCCTTAATGTCAAGATAGAAATACCCTGTAATAATTTAACTTTTTAACTTTGACCTTTTTGCATTTGTAGACTGAAACTAAGGAAAGGAGATCAGTTGACGTTTGACTTTTACGCAGTCAGATAATAACACTTTATTATACCAGTACAACATAAAAACATTTTACATAAAATGTAGGGTTGGTATACTTTTATACTTCCTTGTAGTCAAGCAAGGTAATTAAAGTGTGAGTGTGCTTTCTGTTCTGTGTCTTATCTCCTTCCTCTGATACTGTGCGTTCCTAGCCTGGCATCATTCTCCTCTAGTTCACAAAGGAGCTCTATCCTAGCCACGATCTTAACTTTGCCTTCCTATTCACTCCCACTGTACTCTAGGAGTGACATTAGAAACGCGCCAACTTCAGCTGCTGGGTACGAGCGTTTGGACAAGGCTGTCTCTTCTCCTTTGTGTCATGCATTACTTCTGAATAATAGCTATATTGTATCTTCTCTATTTCTGACACACTGCTGAATGTCATCTTGATAAGCACAAAAAATAAGTAAGAAAATATAAAAAAAAAAAAAAAAAAGTTTTTTCATTTCATCGTGATAAGTAAAGAAATAGAAGAAAATTCAGTTGTCAGTTGCCAGAATTTTCAGTGAAGGCTTTCAAACCTCTTTGACCGATATATATATATATATATATATATATATATATAATTTCTTTGCTGTAAATTTAATATTGATATCCGGTGATAAAGTTTTATAGAGAAAATAATAAGGGGACGATAATAACATACAAGAATCCGCACATAGACGAGTAGCGTACAGCAAGTATTTGCTTATGAAAATGTACTTAAAATTTATAAATCTGGGTTATTGTTTTTATATTTGGCCAGTTCTCTGGGTTTGGCATTGCCAGATACTGCCGCCTGCCTATCCGGGCCCCCATCGACTATAATGGGGTATGACAGAGATCTGGCCAATTCCCGGCAATCCATGTTGGAACAGCCTGCTGGAGAGGACAGCAGCAGATGTGAAACTAGGCTTACACAGATGTAGTTATATTCACTAATTTTGCAGTGCCCTAAAGGGGTTATGTGGGGTCTGTTTTTTTCCTTGAAAGAGCACTACTCATATGCATAGTCTCTTTCTGGTATTGCATCTGATCTTCCTTCAAGTGGAAGGGGCCGAGGTGCAGCTCGAAAGATGAGACTCTTTTATTAACTCTCATAAACCATTTAAAGGGGTTGTCTTGTTTTGAGAGGAAACCGGACAACACATGCAATCTACCTGCAGTAAATAATAGATTATTGCTTACCTGACAGATTCTGCCTCATTGATAAGGTTCCCCTGACAGGGCTTTGTTTACCTGGCTGCAGCAGTGATGTCACATCGACATCATGTGACCACTGCAGCCAATCCTAGAGGCTAATAATGCAACGGTCTGATGATGTTGACGTGATGTCACTACTGCAGCTAGGTAAATCAAGCCCTGCCTGGCAGTGAAGACTTTGACAGATAAGTAGGTTTCTAATCTTTATTGCAGGTGGATCACATGTGTTGTCCAGTTTCCTTCTGAAATCAGACAACCCCTTTATAAGAGGTTTACTTATGAAGATAATGCCTGTCAGTATTAAGACATATGGGCATCATAGAGAAGAGGTCTCCTTCTAAGGTCCCCACTCTCTGAGCCAGAATGGAGAACTTCTCTATTGGGACATTTAGGCCTCGCCTTTGATTCACACAGAAATGGTCCCAAAACTACCTGGAACACCCACAAAATTCTCACTTCGGGATAAGCCCCACTTCTTTTGCAACTGTGTTCACAGGATTGTCCCAGCTAAATCAGGACTGTTGACAAGTATACGCATAATACCTGTCAGTATAACATCACTATGCAATGATCTATTCATAGAAAATGAAAAATAAAAGCTAGCACCGCCAAACAGATGACAAGTTCTCTTCAAAGGGGTTGTCTTAGCGTTTTTTCCCTAGACATTAGGATATGAGAAAGGTTTGTTGTAAACACAGAATTTTCAAAGGTGTTTGATCAGAATTTTAAATACATTTATATGAGAAAAGTGTGCTATTTCATATTTAATACATGAATAAAAGCAATAAAAAGTAGATAACTCCTTTAGGGCTTCATGTGAATCCATAAGCAGGGCACTGGTTACAATCAAATTATTAATCAGCGAAAATTGAAATTTGTTCATTCTGAACACAAACTTCCAGGCTGATGAATGAAGTTTACTGCATAAAATAATGAAAATTGCAGGAATATGAAACTCTGTGCTCTAGAATGTACAATTCAGTGAAGCAGTTCATGTCTGAACAAGGTATGAAGTTCGTGGGTGTAGACGATCGAGTGTTAAAGGGGTTGTGCCATCCAACATGGTCTACATTTTCAACCCAGGGCCTTGATCTGAATACTTTTGTAATTGCATGTAATTAAAAATTTAGTGTAGCTATAAAATGTATCTGTATAGCGCCACCTGCAGTTTTTTTCCTGATTTCTTGTCCACCTCACTGAGGTGGTTGCGCATGCTCAGTTTAAATCTTCAACTGCCACCAGCCTATCTGTTAGAAACTATGTTGGGTACAGGGAAAGCGCTACAGCAGAAAGAACATGTCCCCTGAGCTGCTAGTCTGAAGAGAATCTAGCAGAACAATTAGTGCAATTAATTATCTGATTTCATGTGGAGGTACAGGGCTGGCTGTAGCTTTGTTGGAAAGAGATTGTCATATATTATATGATGTCTGATTTTTATTTTCTGAATCGGTCATGACATAACCACTTTAAGGTCTGTAGCATGCAGCAGACTTAAAATTCTCATAACTTGGTCTGTCATTGTTCTACGGTTAAGTTGTCCTGACCCACAAAATAATGCAGAAGAAAATTACATATTGTAAGGCTATTCTCTGCACGGGATTTCAATGGCTGAGATTATTTTTCTTCTTGTGATTTATCCGTTTGGCATAAGACAAGTGATTTCTCCTTATTGAGCCCTCTGTACCCAATTCCAGCTATGTGTAAATGAAGTTGTCCATGATTACAGGGGTGCAGCTGGTTTAGAGTTCCTTCCAGGCCCCAAGAAGGCCCAATGATGCACAAGATGAGTATTCTGCATGGCTAACAGTGGCCCTGTTGAAGATTTTGCTTTTGGTCCCAGGATCTTCAAGTAAGACTTAAAGATCTATGACCAAGCTTTATGCTACTTTTGTTTTCCTTTTAGTATAGAAGTAAAAATACATGAGTTTTTCTGGTTTTAGCACGTACGCAGGGCTTGTAAATTGCCAAGATCCGGCAGTTTATATGCTGTGGATTGCATCTCAGGCCCTATAATGAGTAAGGTGCATTGACTTCAATTTCATCATACCATCTTTATAGCGGACTTCTCTTATATACATTATATACTATAAATAGATGTTCTTTTTACAGTAAATTCTTCTTTAATTCTTTCACTTGATGCCTTTTTATATATACATTTTCTATCATCGGAATTGTAACCATGCAGGAAACAATTTCTGTGAGAATTTCCCAGAAATTTCTCTGAAAGTAATATCAGAATCTTCGACAGTATGTTTTTTTTTTCTTGCTTCTAATTCCCAAATGCACAAAATGTTCTAGATATACTTGAAAACTTGTAGAATCTATCAAAAATAATTGCATTGTGGGTAGTTCTTAAATGTTGTGTATCAGAAATTGCAGATATTTTTAGGGTGAGTTTATTACTGGTAGGGGTAATGCAGAAAGCTGCACCGCTTTTTCAAACCTTACATTTCCTTTTTATCTTCAAAGAGTGTTCCGGGATTTAAATACTGATGGCCTTCCTTCAGGATATCAGATCGTTGGGGGTACAGCACCCCGCACCCTCACTCATCATCAGCTGTTTCAGTTACTGCGGTGCCTGAAGTTGGTGGTAGAACTACACAGCTCAGTCCTTTCTATTGATGTGAATGGGAGCAGCATTGCAGTTACAAGCTTGATATAAATCTAACAGAGCAATGAATGTGGAGATCTCTGGATCCATGAGGTACAGGGCTGGTTCTAGCTTTGTTATAAAGAGATTCTCATGTACTACATGATGTCTGATTTTCAGTTTTTATATTAGTCATGGGATAACCCCTTAATGTAAAAATGAAATATCATATCATATACATGACAGTTTAATTCTAAGAAAGCTACAACCAGCGCAATACATCACGTGGATCCAGAGATTTCCACATTCATTGATCCACTTGAGAGGAGGTCTTGCTCTGCTAGATTTATTTCAGGCTGGTAACGTGGGGTCCTGTCCTTTGTGCTGCAGCTCAGGTGGCGTGTCATTTTTTCTGGAGCTGTGACCTGTCTGCTGCGGTTGGTGGTAATTTAAAGATGGAACTTAGCATGTGCGTCCACCTCAGTGACATGGACAGAGCAATTAGAAAATGAGCAAACAGCCAGTGGCACTATACAGATAGATTTTATTGAATAACCCCTTGGTACTACAGTTCGCAGCATGACTAATTCATATGTACTTTGTGCATAATGATAAGTAATTAATATTCTGTTTGTTTTGTTGAAGGAATGAGAAGAACTTTGTGGACAAGTGCTGGAAGGACGTCTGTGTTGGAGACTTTGTCAAGCTGTTCAGCAATGAGATCATTCCAGCAGACATACTACTACTTTACTCATCGGACCAAAATGGGATATGTCACATAGAGACTGCTAATTTGGATGGAGAAACTAATTTAAAGCAAAGACGAGTGGTCAAAGGATTTACAAACCAAGTAAGTAGCTTGAAGCCATTTTCATCCCTGTTCCAGTAAGACAGTTTCATGTCCTTGTACAGCCAGTTTGGTTGGTCAGCACTTGACCTATTAGTATGTGTTTGCCACAGTTTCTACTACCATACGAGAACACCTTTGTTATATTGGAAAATGGCTAGACCTTGTCTAGGTTCTCAGGCTACAGTCTTCATGATGGGGAGGAGAGTTCACACCAGTATCGGCATCCTGTTGAACTCCCCTGTCATCTGTATAAATACATACACCCTCTTCTGATAACATCTGGGGAGCATGTATATAAATAACCAGGCAGTCCAAGACACAACTACGTTTTGCCTAGTGGTTTGAGCCACCATCAGCCAGCAGAACCTGTAGAAAGAAGCTCTGATATGTATTATACTTTGTGTATCGCGTGATAAATTTTTTTTACAAGTTAAGTATTTAGGTATTTTTTTAAGACAAAAAAAAAATTCTAGTGTTGAGAGATTCACTTAAACTTTAGAGACCATCCAGGTTAATTTACATACTTACTGTAGAATTACATTGCTTGGCAGTACCTTTTTTTCATTTTTACTTTTTTAACATAAAGTTTAGAAAGGCTTAAATGGGTTATCCAAACTATAAAACATGTCCCTCAATGGCCGGTCCCCTCATATACATTATACTTACCCCAGCACCCGCACGTCCGCCGCTGCATCTGTGGAAACGCTACGAAGGCTTGTCCCAGTCGCTGCATGTTTTGATCCGCTAGACGGGTAGATGTAGCGGGGGCCTTGAGGGGATCAGGAGCGACGCGGGTGCCGGGGAGCAGGGTAAGTAAAATCTATATGTGGGGCCTGGGCATTAGGGGCATGTTTTATAGTTTGGATAACCCCTTTAAAAACAAAGGAAGTGACAACCGCCTCACATATTCCCCTGCTGCATCGGTTCCTATGCTCGACATACAGAAAATGACCACTAAACCAATTGCTGGCTGCGGTGGGGAAACCAGTGATTGGCTGAGCTGTCATTTCCTGTGTGTCGAGAGTGACTAGGAAGAAGAGACCAGAAGGAGCTATGGAGTGTCAGAATTGGATTGATGGGGGATCAGTGAGGTGAAAATCACTTATTCGGATTCACTGTAAAAAGAAATATAACAATAATTTTTTGCCGGGTAACTAATTTAACTGACATGGATCTTGTTTGAAGAAATATATGTACTACAATTGGCCACTGGGGGCGCTGTGTATCATTTGTTTTACTGTCCTATTAGTAAAACAAATGTAATTGTAAATTACAATTCCCATATAGGATTACGCCTGAAAACCTTGTTTGCATATATTGTCACATGAGTCATATAATATGCATCCCAATGCATTTCCACCAGGTGCTAATAACTTCCTCGTAAGTCCCTCGTGCAGAGGAATATTACACTTGAAGTGTAAAAAAAATTCCATTAAGTTGGTTTTAATGATAATTTAAATTGGACCTGCAAACATTTGAAGATGACTTTTTGGCCGCTGCAGTGCCCCTTTCTCAGTTTCTTCGATCCCTGCTAGAAGTGTAATACTTTATAAGATAAGATCTTTGTCTCCTTCAATATGGAAGGTTAAAAAGAGTTTGAAGGTAACTTCTCCTCTTGCTATGAGGGTATCTTCGAGGTGACCGAGTGATTAACTTTTCCTCTGACATTTTGGAAATTTTCTCCTGAGCTGTGAATTTAAAATCAGCTCTAATTGAATCTACACTTTCAATGCTGTTTAACTTTGGAGGAGTTCTGTTATTTGGCAGATAAATGCCACCTTCAACATCTTACAGACAAATGTCACTTTAGAGAGGGAGAGAGAAAGATAAGATTTCGTAGGAGTTGAACTTTGCGTTCAAAAGGCGTCGTCATTACCATTGTGCCATGATTACACTTCAGAATGGAAGTCACGAACGAAATTGTGAAACCGCCCAGGCTGAAAGAGCATTCCTGTCTGACAGCAGAAAAGAGTCCATGTCCTATCATTGATCGTACAACATGTGTACAGTTATTGTGTCGGGGAATAGTAAATGTTTAAATAATTAGTATATATGTGTACCGTATCTAAGACCTTACACATGGTATGATCTACCTATTCTAAAAGTGACTGCAGGTCAATAGGATACTGTGCTGCCTCTACAAAGGAGGTGTGAAGAGAACCACTGAGTGGCGGGGGTTCCGGGAGTCAGAGCCCCACCGATCTGATATTGATGACCTGCCCAGGTTTGAACCACTGCACAACCCCTTTAGTGTGCTGTATAGAGCCTTAATATAATGATGGCCCAATGGATAGCCATCAATCCTATGAACATCACACTGCAGCCTCACAATGTGATTTATTTATTTTTAGCAGTGTCGTGATTCATTAGCGGATGCTAGTGAATTAATTTGCACTTGTGGTGTCTAAGACTTAATTTGACAAAGATGTGAAGTGTTGAGCCAATTTACTGTTTTCTCAACCGCTCACATTCTCTCATGTTAAAACAGATATTTTTATGTAGCACTTGCTGATCTGCTGTGAGCCCACGCAGATGTCTATTTGTCCTCCGCTGACACTGGTTACTATGCAGAGTGAAATGTTTGTTTTTTTGTTTAACACGCACCTACCGTTTTACATAGTGGTAGGAACTTGCCTGCACACAATCCCCCAATGTATTGCCAGCTGACATACTCTTCTATTTTTCATCTTAAAGGATTATCCCATGATTCATGGAAAAAACTAAATCAGACATCATATAGTACATGCAGCCATGTACAAAGCTAGAACCAGCCCTGTACCTCACATGGATCCATGGTTTCTCCCATTAATTTCCAGAATTGCTGTACTAAATTTCATGCTGGCAGTCCAGGAAGCATGTCCTTTCTCAAGGGATGCATCCTCTCTGCTGCAGTTCTTTCCCTGTCACAGCTCAGGGGCTGTGTCATTGTTGCTGCAGTTCTTTGTCTGTCACAGTTCATAGGCTGTGTCATTTCTGCTGCAGTTCTTTCTCTGTCACAGCTCAGGGGGCTGTGTCATTGCTGTTGCAGTTCTTTACCTGTCATAACTCAGGGGCTGTGTCATTTCTGCTGCAGTTCTTTGTCTGTCAAAGTTCATAGGCTGTGTCATTTCTGCTGCAGTTCTTTCTCTGTCACAGCTCATGGGGCTGTGTCCTTGCTGCTGCAGTTCTTTACCTGTCACAGCTCAGGGGCTGTGTCATTGCTGCTGCAGTTCTTTACCTGTCACAGCTCAGGGGCTGTGTCATTGCTGCTGCAGTTCTTTACCCGTCACAGCTCAGGGGCTGTGTCATTGCTGCTGCAGTTCTTTCTCTGTCACAGTTCATAGGCTGTGTCATTTCTGCTGCAGTTCTTTCTCTGTGAGTGGAGGGCAACCATGGCCACCAATCCATTCACTACAGTTGAACTGACACAAATAAATGAGCTCTGTACTTGGCAGTCCCATAGAAGTGAATTTAGTCATGGTCACACATGTTTACCACTGTTCCATTCATATGAAGAACTCTGGGACCTGCATTTTTATTATCGTGGGGGTCCCAGAGATCGGACCCCCAGCAATCATACATACTGTGATAAATGCTGTTAACAGGAAACATCATTTAAATGTCTACATGTCTTATGTATTTAAAATATATTGCATTAACTAGATTTGTCTGTAAAAGCTAAATAATGTGTTTACTTGGTTTGAAATAGTGCAGTTATTGTTCCTAAATCATTTCCTTTATGGCAGCTGCAATTAATCAAAGTGAATAGAACAGTGATCATAGACTAGTACAATCAGAAGGAAGTGATGTGATACAGCCCCTCAACCAGAGACAAGGGAGTGGCAGGGGAGCTGCATACCTAGCCTCAGGGGCATTGCTAGGGTCTCAAAAGATCTGGGGCCCAAGCCCCAATGAATATGGCCCAATTCTCTAAGTCAACCACCTGCCCTCCTTTCCGCAGCAGCACTTACCTTTCACATCCAGGGCCACCAAGTGACGTCTCCTCTCATGTAGATCTTCTCTGTCATCATCTTTAGTCCGGAGAACTTCTCTCAGCCACCTCGTCTCTGCAGAGTGTGACACACAAACATCTTAGCTTCCTCACATTTCATCATCTCCCAACCTGGAGTCCCCACAGTCTTATCTTGCTGCTCGCTGTGCCCCTCAATACCCCCAAATACTATCCTGAAGAAATATCAGTGTCCCCCATAGTAATAGTGCTCCTCATAGTCCCACCAATAGCAATTCCATTCTAGAATGCCCTCATTAGTAATACTGCCCCTACAGTGCCCCCAACAGTGATAATGCTTTCCAACCGTGCCCCCATCAGTAGAAATAAAGCCCTCCTATTGTTCCCCCGGTGGTAATAAAGCTCTCTACAGACCCCTCAGTAGTAATATGGCACCCTATTGTTCCCCCAGTGGTAATAAAGCTCTCTACAGTCCCCTCAGTAGTAATAAGAAATAAGGTGGATCAAAAGGCCCTCCTATAGAGGCCCCAGTAATAATAAGAACATTTATAATGTCCCCTGGATTTATAATACCCCTACAGTGCCTCAGTATTTATATCTCCTGTTATAATTCTCGCCCTGAAGTGCCCCCAGCATTCATACTGCCCCCCCTGTAGTTATATTCCTCCCTTTAGTGCCCTCAGCAATGATGATTTCTCAGCCCCTCCACCATACAGTCCCATGTAAATAAAATTATTTTCCCTCCCTCCGCCGTAGAGCATACCTCCCAACTTTTGAAAAGAGGAAAGAGGGACACTATGTGCACCGCTGCAATTTTCTTTTGTACTAGGCCATGCCTCTAATGCTGCACAAAAATAACAAAACACCTAATCCCACAACATGTCCTACTTTCTAAGAGCCTCATAGACTTCAACTGGTTATAAAATGGCCGTCTGACAACTGTTAGGGCCCTTTTACACAAGCGGATTCAGTCCGAGAAATCTGCAGCGTGTAGGAGAGCCAAGCCCCATTCTAGACAGAAGAGACACGGAGCATTAACATGATTGATAATGCTCTGTGTCTCACTGTGATCTTTTTACTACAAAATCACTGGGAGATAAAGTTGTCACTGTGATTTTGTAGTAAAAAGATCACAGAGAGGCACGGAGCATTATCAATCATGTTACTGCTCTGTGCCTCTTCTGTCCAGAACGGGGCTTGGCTCTCCTACAAGCTGCGGATTTCTCGGATGGCATCCGCTGGTGTGAGGAGCCCTTACTTAAACTGCCCTCACACCGCCATTTTTCGCGTCCATTTGCATATGGTTAGTGAGGAGTGAACTTCTGTTTTTAAGTTCGGCGTCCAATGTTCAGGTTATCAGAGAATCCTGCTATGGATTCTGCTACCACGGACCATAACGGAATTCTATGATGGCATGCACTATGGCCATAGACTTCTATTATGACAGATGCCTCTTATTGGCTTCCATGGTGCACTGCGTCATAGATTTCCATTATGGTTCAGGTTCCGATAACCCAAACCTTGGACGCCAAACTTAAAACACAAATTGGTTCAACACGAAGTATAAACTCTGCCATATATATTACACATATACACACAACACAACTGTTACAGATATATGGATATACAATCATACATGTGACACACATAACACACACATAACACACACACACATTACACACACACACATTACACTTACCATTCCTGCAGACGGCTGGACATCCCCGGTAATCCGCTATAGCAGCCTTGAGGGGTCCACAAGGCACTGCAGACTCTCCCCTCCCCCTCTGTCACTGCAAGCAGTGAGATGCAGGCTCTGTGTTAACAGGAGTGAGGCCACATGGGGTGACAGGTGGGTCTTATCAAACCCCAATTTTGTGTAAGCCACTCTGGCTATGTTGAAAGGACTGGGCCATGGGGATGTGGTGTGGGGGGCAGTTACTACTTACATGGGGATGTGGGAAGGGGTGGGGGGCAGTTACTACTTACAAGGGGATGTGGGAAGGGGTGGGGGGCAGTTACTACTTACATGGGGATGTGGGAAGGGGTGGGGGCAGTTACTACTTACAAGGGGATGTGGGAAGGGGGACAGTTACTACTTACATGGGGATGTGGGAAGGGGTTGGGGGGCAGTTACTAGTTACATGGGGGTGTGGGAAGGGGTGGGGGTCAGTTACTACTTACATGGGGATGTGGGAAGGGGTGGGGGCAGTTACTACTTACATGGGGATGTGGGGTGGGGGGGGCAGTTGCACTGGGGACGTGGGAAGGGGGACAGTTGCTACTTACATGGGGATGTGTTAACAGGAGTGAGGCCACATGGGGGGACAGGGGGGTCTTATCAAACCCCAATTTTGTGTAAGCCACTCTGGCTATGTTGAAAGGACTGGGCCATGGGGGATGTGGGGTGGGGGGCAGTTACTACTTACATGGGGATGTGGGAAGGGGTGGGGGGCAGTTACTACTTACAAGGGGATGTGGGAAGGGGTGGGGGCAGTTACTACTTACAAGGGGATGTGGGAAGGGGGACAGTTACTACTTACATGGGGATGTGGGAAGGGGTTGGGGGGCAGTTACTAGTTACATGGGGATGTGGGAAGGGGTGGGGGGCAGTTACACTTACATGGGGATGTGGGAAGGGGTGGGGGGCAGTTACTAGTTACATGGGGATGTGGGAAGGGTTGGGGGCAGTTGCTAGTTGAATGGGGATATGGGAAGGGGTGGGGGGGGCAGTTACTAGTTACATGGGGATGTGGGAATGGGTGGGGAGGCAGTTACACTTACATGGGGGATGTGGGAAGGGGTGGGGGGCAGTTACAGTGGGGGATATGGAAAGGAGTGGGGGGGCAGTTACACTTACAGCCAGCAGCAGCACATATCTCTCAGCTCCACATCCACTCTGCACATGAGGAGACTGGTGGGCGGGGCCTCTGCTGGGAGCAGAAGAACAGGCCGCAGAGGATCGCAGCAAACAGGAGTGAGTGGGGGTTGGGCTCCATTCTGGCCCCACTTGCTGGAAGAGAAGATGAGTCCATATACCCAGCATGCAGCTAGTTCCTGCTCTCTGCCCTCCTCCTGCACACCGCTACTGATAGGATCACAGGTCAGCGCTGTGGAGGAGGGCAGAGAGCAGGAACTAAGAAGCCTGCCCTGCCGCCTGTGCAGCGTGGAGGCAGGGACAGCACTGACAGGCAGTTCAGGGCAGAGCCGTCTGCCCCTCTCCTCAGAGCAGCGGCTCCCGGCACATGAAAGCGGAACATACCTCTACCGCCCAGGACAGCGGGGCAGCCACTGAAATCTGGGACTGTCCCACTGGATCCAGGACGGTTGGGAGGTATGCGTATAGTCCCATGTAAATAACATCACTCCCCTCCCTTCAGCTCCTCCAACATACAGTCCCATGTAAATAACATCACTCCCCTCCCTTCAGCTCTTCCAATATACAGTCCCATATAAATAACATCACTCCCTCCGCAGCCGCCTTCAATATACAGTCCCATGAAAATAACATCACCCCCTCCCACAGCCCCTCCAACGTTCAGTCCCATGTAATTAACATCACTCTCTCTCAGCCCCCTCCAAAATTCACTCCCATGAAATAACATCATCCCCTCCCACAGCCGCAATCAACATACAGTCCCATGTAAAAAACATCACTCCCTCCCGCAGCCCCCTCCGACACAGTCCCTTATAAATAGCACCATCCACTGAACATTCAGTCCCATGTAAATAACATCCCTCTCTTCAGCCCTGACATACAGTCCAAGTTAAATAACTACAACTCCCAGCCTTACTCTGCCTTCACTTACCTCTCCTTATAGCAGACCTCAGCACAGCTTCTTCGCCTAGAGTTTCTTCACTCTTCACTGTGGAGCCTCTCCTGCTCTGGTCACATGATGACATGTGACCAGTGACATCATCGCATGTCCTTCTCAGCTACTGCACCGATTACATGACCTGTGATGTCACCACAGGTCCTACACCTCGTGCAGTGCTTTAGATTCGATTTGTATTGCCGGCCTGAGGACGGCCATACAATTGTATCTAGTTGGCAGGCAGGACATTCGGGGCCTGGGAGGAAACATCAGGGGCCCAGGCCACGAATGTTTTAGCCTAGCAATGCCCCTGCAGAGCCTTATCTAATGTATAATGCTTATTCTATCATATATAGGTCGTATGCAGAGCACGTGTATTTCATTCCCCTGATCCTCTAATATATTGAGATGACTCTTCTTGGCATATAATATGCAACCACCTTGGAGGGGTTTTCTGGTCTTATAAAATATAAGCAAAAGTACATATATGTGTCTGAATGCTCACTAGATGATGCAACCATAGTTCTTTTGTCTTTACATTGTCTTACCCAGCTCTGTGAATACAATTCCCATCATTCACCTCCCCTCTGATCAACTTCACCTTTATTTACAGTTGTCTGTGTGCACTCAAGGTAGTGCTGTTAATTAGTCCATGTCTGCTCTGCTGTTCTCATGCTTACTGACTCATCAGTTTTTTTTTTATTTGCTGCTCAGCATGTGAAACATGATCAATTCAGAGACCATAATTAGAGATGAGCGAAGCGACTTCGAATGCTACACCTGAAGCTGCTTTGCTAAAAAAATTCATTATAATACTGTACAGAGATTTATCTACTTACAGTATTTTTTAGCGAAGCGGCTTCAGAAATAGCATCCGAAGCTCTCTTCGCTCATCTATAACCATAATGATAGGGGAGTTGATGATTAAGAAGCATATGATAAAAAACAGTAGCAATGACGTGATACTGGCCACAAACAACTAGTCGGTATGGGGACGAGTGATGGCATTAACAGTGCATTTATCTTCAGTGGAGGTTTCTGGGCAGCAGGTTGCAGATTTAGGTGCCAGCATGAAAGTAAATTCAACTGATGAATAAGTGTTTTGCTTGTTGACTGGGTGATGTGTGGCTCATTTTTCCAGGCCGATTATCGTAAACGAGCATGCGTAGTAACGTTCATTTATGATAATCGGCCTGACAGTTGTGCAGAGTAAATCTGCCATTACAGAGTAAATACAGCTACAGGCACTAAATGGGTGAGTGACTGATCTGTCTGCATGTAAACTATTTTCTCCCTCTAGTGGTGACCACAGGTAGTCAGAATATTACCTTTTAAATCTATGTCTATAAAGAGGATTTGAAGGTCTTCATTTGAAATATAATGCTCCAGTTGTTATAAAGACCTATTATGAACATTAATTGGAATTGAATTTTGAACCCATTTAGGCAAAAGCAAGAAACATATTTAAGGGTAAGCACTAAAAAATTGTCAGCCAATAGGAAAAAATGTTCACTTCTAATAGAAATTCCCACACTTTTGGGAAACTTTTCATAGCAATATGAAGGATATAAAAGTACCAACCATGTGCATAAGAATCTATCGTGCTATCCTGACTGGCAGTAGGGTTGGAATATAGTTCTGCGAATACTGAAAGATAAATTTGGGATTTATGCTTTTTATTTTCACAGTCTAGCAAAAGTCACAATTTATCCTCCCTGATATCCCCATTTTACTAAGCTGACATGTCTGTAACAAGGTGATGTTGCCAGTGGTGCATTGTGCATTTGTCATGCTTCAAATCCTGTCATTATGGAAGACATCACGAGAAGAAAATCTAATTAGTTTTATATGACTAAGATTTCTCACTTGTGAATTACGGGCTAGATCTTTTTGTTGTTTGCCTGTTCTGTCTGTGCCAATAAGGACATCTCTTTTGATGCATTGTAAATTATTTTAGTTGTGTGTATAACATTCAGATGCAGCTAATTAGGTGCTTCATATTCGATTAGTATGCTACATTTAACCTTCCTCGCACTCCCATGGTAAAGTAATTCTTTTAGATAAAAAAAAATCAGGTAACAGGCTGTAAAATTGTTCCTGTGTTAGAAATGGGAAATTATCTTGTGTAAGGAAATTATATGAGCTGTAAGTGTGCTAAGGAGACATAAGTTGTTAGCAAAGGAATTTCTGGAGATGTCCTACTGATGTACATGTGCTTCAGATCTACCCCCACAGTAAGATGTAGGTAGGACTGAACTAGCTTCACTAGTGAGACCAAATACATTACAAATGGATCAAGGAATAGCCATAGCTCTAGGCATATTTTATCTATTATGCCATACCTTTCAATCCATTTATTGGTGGACCAATGGTTTTGGTCAGCACCAGAATCTGAATTTTCCCAGTTCACCTTGGGAACTGTGGAAAGTAGCACTCAGTTTGACATGTGCAACAATTTTACCTATGAGCCTTGCTGTAATGCATGAATAAAGTTATTTTTCCCATAAAACAGCCTGCTAAGCTATTCAATACCACCAAAAGAGCCACCATAATAGTTCCCTCCACAAAACCCCAAAACATTGGACTAAGTATTTATTTTATAGTGCCTAAAACTACAGTAAGTATGTTTACAAGAATAAGGGGGGATTGCAGCAGTAAGACATTTTAATGGCTAGTAATCTGAACATACACATTAGATTAATGCATGATTTTGGCAGGACCAGCTGACTGTCTGATTTGTATGGTGTGGGGCCTTTAATTTGCCCAGTCCTTTTCTTTTCGTAGATAGGTTTCTGCTAGCAGTGTCTAATAATGCTTTCCTCCTCATTCACCCTTCAGGACACATACATGCTCAGCTATTGTGCATAAGGGGGAGTTGGGTAGAGCAGTCTGAAGGAAGCCATACACATTAGATGGCTTTTGGCCAAATGCTATCACGGGCTATCACTCTAGATAAAAAAAATTTTCACTTTCCTATTGCCCCTCGATCCCCCACTGTCAGCACTCAAAGCTGTGCAGAAATATACAGTCTGAACTGCTGTGCCATGCTAACATAATGGAGAGGACTCCTATGTGCATGTATAACAGTCCTGACACTCAGCGCAGCTTTGAATGGTCACTAACTTTTCACACCACTTTGCATAAGTCAGTCATAAGAAACTTTATAATATGTCTCATCAGAGAGAAATGTTTAGTTCCCATGTTATCAGCGGTTTACCTTCCCCTTCCTTTGAAATATGCTTTGAATCTGTCCAGGAGGGGAGCAACTCACAGGAGAATAATATTGCACGTGTAAATACAAGTATATGTGTGTGTATATATATATATATATATATATATATATATATATATATATTAACAACAATATTATTATAAAAGAAGCCAGTAATATGGTTTAGTTTTCTAAGTATAGAAAACCACTCAATATCATAAGGCTGTAGCCTGGAGGTAAGTCGTCAACCTTTTATGTAGAATGCAGGTTCAAATCCCAGGAGAGGGATTCTTCAGTTATTTTTCGCACCTCATTTAACCCCTAATAAAAGGTTATAGCTTTTGTATCTTACCAGTTTATCCCTCTACAATCAGTCTATAATTCTTAGCTTTTTCTGAGCTGGCGGGTGGAGACTAGCTGGGATCATGTCTAACCATACACAGGACATAGATAAACAGGATACTCTGCTGCCTTTCTCTCTGTAGCACACCTTTGAAACAGCAGCATTAATGGAGGACATTATACAGCAGTTTAGATGCAAATCCAGCAGTGAAGTTGGACAGCATGTCAATGACATGCCAGCAGCAGTCTCTCTGTCTCTTTGCCTGTTTGCAGCAGCACCTCTGTGTTCCTCCTTCCCCTCCCGTCTCCATAGACTTTAATGTAATCCTTCACTGAAGACCAATCTGAGAAATGTATTGGGAATTAATGAAGAGAGGGGGGGAGCAGGAGAAATGTCTCATGATATTTTTCTCCAATAAGATATGGAATATATTCACTTGTGCTATTAATTTCTGATAAACCCTCCCTCCCTCTGCAAACAATACTTACCTGGTCCCCGAAGCCTGTTTCCTTCCAGATTCCTCCATGCTGCATCTGCCCATCATGCAGATCACAACATCCGGGGACAGGGGGTGCAGCCAATAGCAGACAGCGACTTGAACTGTCCCAGCTTTGGTTAACCCCTTTAAGTTAGGTAAAATTTTCAAAAGGTGGCCTCTCTGCTGCCTTCAGACCTGACACTACCTCCACTAAACGTTTTGGAATTAGAAACCTGATGGAATATTGCAACTATTTCCACCAAGATTCCAGAATCATTGTCTATACAATTACCTGAATGTTTGTAATTACTATATGTATAATTTCTGTTTTTTTGGCGGGGTTTTGTTCGTGTTGATGTAGCTATATTTTTTTAGGTTTGGTGCCATTGCTAACTTTAGTCTGAAAGACTATATAATGCTATGGCCACACTACTTCTAAATATTGATCTTTACAAATTAATGTTTCTTTTTTTTAATTCTAGGAATCATTTGATCCTGAGTCCTTTAAATATACTATTGTATGTGAGAAGCCAAATAACAATCTCAGCAAATTCAAAGGTTATATGTGAGTATTTCACATGATATGTCTGTGTTGAAATGTTACGCAAATATCAGTTTCTAGTGTTCACCTTTACATGTACTCATTAGACCCAGCGGCTGAAAATTGAGTTTCACTCAGGGAGACAATACACAAAATAAGGAAGAATTGGTTGTAGTAGAGGAAGTAACTAATATTTAAATCTTTTATATTCCTTAACTGGGCATGCATTGAAAACCTATACCTTTGACCAAGCACATTATGAGCAGGAGACTTTTTGAGAACCGTGTGTCAACTAGGTCAACCACAGATGCTGAGTCTTTGAAAAGACTCTTTTGGTGGATTATAATTTATTATTATGATTTATTATTAAAGTGGCATTCATTCCATGACGCTGTACATGTCAAAAGGGGTATACATACATAATACTAAAGAAATGCGATAAGCATGAACAAGACGAGTTACAAACTGGTACAGAAGGCGAGAGGACCCTGCCCGTGAGGGCTTACAAGCTACAGGGTATGGGAAAAGGACACAGTAGGTTAGGGTAAAGCTAGTCATAGGGGTATAGCAGCAGCAGGGTCACTGTATGTTGTAGGACTTGGCTGTGTGGTTTGAAGGACAGGGCAGAATCAGAATCAAAGGTTACTCCAAGGCAATGGACTTGGTTTACCAGGGAGAGTGCTCAGCCATTGATCGTGATAGATAGGTCTGTTGGGGGGGAGGGGGGTATAGTGAGTTGGAGAAAAGATGATAAATTCTGTGTTATCCATGTTGAGTTTTAGAATGCAAGAGGACAAGAATGAGGTTATAGAAGATAGGTATTGTGGGATTCTGGGATTCTCTGTACCAGAGAGGTAAATTTGTGTGTCATCAGCATAAAGGTGATACTGAAATCCATCTGACTCTGAGCTGTCACAGTTCAAAGGTGTAGATTGAGATCAGCAGGGGTCTTAGGATAGAGCCTTGATGGACACCAGCAGAGAGAGGATGTGAAGAAGAGATGGTGTGAGAATGAGAGACACTAAATGTTCGATCTTTGAGGTATGGTGTGATCCAGGAGCGGTCCAAGTCCACAATGCCAAGAGATGTGAGAGTTTGTAACAGAGGGAGTGGTCGACGGTGTCAAAGGCAGAGGACAGGTCAAAGAGGAGGAGGAGAGATTAATGTTGTTGGGCTTTGGCAATGATTAGGTCGTTGGTGACGTTGGTAAGGGGAATTTCAGTTGAGTGGTGAGGTCGGAATCCAGATTGTAGCCGTTCAAAGAGGGAGCAGGAAGAGAGATGAGAGTTCAAGGTGAACAAGTTGTTCAAGTAGCTTTGAGGCATATGAGAGAAGTGATATGGGGCGATAACTAGACAAAGAAGATGGGTCAAGGTTTTTTGAGGATAGGTGCAATGGTAGCATGTTTAAAACCAGAGGGGAAGACTCCGGTGGTTAGTGATAGGTTGAAGAGATGAGTTAGGGCAAGGATAAAAACTGTGGTGAGGTTGAGGATTAGGTGGAATGATTGATGGATCAGGTCTAGTGCACAGGTGGTGAGATGTGATCTGGAGAGTAGGGTGGAAAGGTTTTCCTCTCTAATGGTGGAGAAGCATGTTTTGTGAGATTGTGAGACAGAGAAGATATGAGAGATATGAAGTAGGCCTGTTTTGCAGCAGCAAGTGAGGACTTGAGAATGAGGAGGGATCGTTTGTTTGTGGTAAAGTGCTCCTTAGAATGGGATTTCTTCCATTACCGCTCTGCAGCCATGGAAGTCTGATGTGTTGGCACCCACTAGTTAAAGAGCCTATGTCGACATTATCAACCCACTTTTGTGGGTTGGTAATGCTTTTGTGATACCCCTGTGCTCTGTATAGAATCCAACGGAAAAAACAGCGCTCCTTTTTTAATCTCAATCCTTGAACATCAGCCTCCTTAGGCTACTTCCACACTAGCGTTTTTAAATTCCGGTATTGAGTTCCGTCATAGGGGCTCAATACCGGAAAAAAACGCTTCAGTTTTGTCCCCATTCATTGTCAATGGGGACAAAACTGAACTGAAGACAACGGAATGCTCCTGAAAGCATTCCGTTCCGTCTTCAGACCGGAGAACAAACCGCAGCATGCTGCAGTTTTCTCTCCGGTCCAGGCATCCGCACCAAGACGGATCCGGAATGACCCCCAATGCAGTCAATGGGGATGGATCCGTTTGGTGTGACACACCAGTAATCCGGATCTGTCCTCCATTGACTTGCAATGGGGGGTCATTCCGGATCCGGCTACACATATACAGATATACATACAGACATACACACACATACACACAAACACATACATACTCACATACTCCAGGCAGGGACGCCGGCAGCATGTCTTCACGCGCCTCCTGCACGCAGCTATGACGTTTCCCCACTGCGCCCAGCAGAGGGCGCTGTGGGGAATTGTCATCACTGCGCGCAGGAGGCGCGTGAAGACGTGCTGCCGGCGTCCCTGGCTGGAGTATGTAAGTACCGTGTTTCCCCGATAGTAAGACACCCCCGATTGTAAGACGTATCGGGGGTTTCAGGGGGGTCGGCTAATATAAGCCGTACCCCGAAAGTAAGACATATGTCTTACTTTCGGGGAAACTAGGTAGAACCCTACTGTAGTTATCCAACACTTTCTACGGTAGTTCCAGTTCCCTGTGTGAAAAGTTCTTTTGTCCTAATTTTGTCCTAATGTCCTAAAAAAAAAATCATACTTACCTGTTCTGGCCGCCGCTGTCCTCGCTGGTTCCGCGCTCCGTCTTCCCTGGCGCGCACTATGACCCGACGCTATGACCTGACGCAGCGTCAGGTCATAGTGAGCGCCGGCAGGCAAGAGAGTGCAGCGGGGATCCTGAGGACAGCGGCGGCCAGAACAGGTAAGTATGATTTTTTTAAAGTGGCTGGGTGGGCTGATCTGAGGTCTGAGGGGGCACAAGACGCTGACCTGAGGGGGGGCACAACTCGCTGACCTGAGGTCTGATGGGGGCACAAGAGGCTGGTCTGATGGGGGCACAAGAGGCTGGTCTGATGGGGGCACAAGAGGCTGGTCTGATGGGGGCACAAGAGGCTGGTCTGATGGGGCACAAGAGGCTGGTCTGATGGGGGCACAAGAGGCTGGTCTGATGGGGGCACAAGAGGCTGGTCTGATGGGGCACAAGAGGCTGGTCTGATGGGGGCACAAGAAGCTGGTCTGATGGGGGCACAAGAGGCTGGTCTGATGGGGGCACAAGAGGCTGGTCTGATGGGGGCACAAGAGCCTGGTCTGATGGGGGCACAAGAGGCTGGTCTGATGGGGGCACAAGACGCTTACCTGAGGTCTGATGGGGGCAGAAGACGCTGATCTGAGGTCTGAAGGGGGCACAAGACGCTGACCTGAGGTCTGATGGGGGCACAAGAGGCTGGTCTGATGGGGGCACAAGACGCTGACCTGATGGGGGCACAAGACACTTACCTGAGGTCTGATGGGGGCAGAAGACGCTGATCTGAGGTCTGAAGGGGGCACAAGACGCTGACCTGAGTCTGATGGGGCACAAGAGGCTGGTCTGATGGGGGCACAAGACGCTGACCTGATGGGGGCACAAGACGCTTACCTGAGGTCTGATGGGGGCAGAAGACGCTGATCTGAGGTCTGAAGGGGGCACAAGGACGCTGACCTGAGGTCTGATGGGGGCACAAGAGGCTGGTCTGATGGGGGCACAAGACGCTGACCTGATGGGGGCACAAGACGCTGATCTGAGGTCTGATGGGGGCAGAAGACGCTGATCTGAGGTCTGAAGGGGGGCACAAGACGCTGACCTGAGGTCTGATGGGGGCACAAGAGGCTGGTCTGATGGGGGCACAAGACGCTGACCTGATGGGGGCAGAAGACGCTGATCTGAGGTCTGAAGGGGGCACAAGACGCTGATCTGAGGTCTGATGGGGGCACAAGAGGCTGGTCTGATGGGGGCACAAGACGCTGACCTGATGGGGGCACAAGACGCTTACCTGAGGTCTGATGGGGGCAGAAGACGCTGATCTGAGGTCTGAAGGGGGCACAAGACGCTGATCTGAGGTCTGATGGGGGCACAAGACGCTGACCTGAGGTCTGATGAGCGGAGGGATGTGGAGGCCGCGGGAGCAGCAGTACGGTAATGTTTTCCATGGTCCATCAGGACCATGGACAACTACAAAAACACGCTGTGTGGGATACTGTATGGGGCTGTAACCCTATGGGAGACTGTGATACGGAACCACAAGCAGTGCTTATACCGTATGCTACCGTATATTTTTGCCCCTAGACATGAGCGCTTCCGGTTCCAGTGGTAAAAGGAAGAGTTACACCGTGGAGTATAAAAAAGCGATTGTCGAAGAATCGTGGGGCAAAAATGTAGTGCAGTTCTGCAATGAGAAAATGTTGGATCACCGACTGGTCCAAAAATGGCGTGCAGAATACACTAACCTGAGTGAAAAAGTGGAGAGCGGAATGGCTAAAAAGCGCAAGATTGGATGTGGTCGGCAACCAATGTATACAGAGCTGGAAAGCCTGGTCTCTGAGTGGGTTGCAGACAGGAGAGCAAAGACATTGGTGGTGACCAGGGCTCAGATTCAGGAATATGCCCTTGCAGTGTCGCCACAGTTTGACATTTCCCCTGAACAATTCAAGGCATCACAGCACTGGGTGGATAACTTTCTTGAACGCAATGACCTGTCTTTGAGAAGATCCACAACCCTCTTTAGGTTGGAAGATGCTGAGATTGTTAAACGTGCATTAGCCTACAAGAAGTTTGTGGATGACATTGACTTCTCTAAATACAGTCTTTGCAACATGATCGCCATGGATGAAACTGCCGTGTTCATGGGCCAAGCAGCTCAAACCACCATTGATCAACGAGGTGCCTCCTCAGTGTACGTTCCCTCCACCGCTTATGAAAGTGCACGTGTCACCTGCATTTTGACGATTCGTCTGGATGGCACTAAAGCAACACCGCTACTCATTGCAAAGGGCAAGAAGGAGAAGATTGAGAGGGTTTCTGGCATTTATGTGCTGGAAACTGAAAAAGCCTGGGCCACACAAGATGTTATAAGAAAGTGGCTTGATTTAATGCTGCCGCTTGTAATGCGCGGGAACAAAAGAGGGATGCTGATCTGGGATGCAGCCAGCACACACCGCGCCAAAACCATGAAAAACTTCCTTCATGAGCGGAGAATCGACCAAATCATAATTCCTGCAGGGATGACGGCTTATCTTCAGACTCTCGATATCGCCATTAACAAGCCGTTCAAGGACTATCTGCGTGTGGAAATCAATGACTACATTGAAAACCGAATGGAGAGAAATGTACGTGGGAACTTTGTGAAGCCCAGACTGCCAGAGATTGTTAACTGGGTGAAGAATTCTTGGAATAAGATCACTAACACCTGCGTTGCAAATGCACTGCGAGCTGGCTACCTGGACAAAGCCTGCTCATTTCAGGACAGCGCCGTTGCTACCCATGAGAAATATGGGTCAATGATTCGGCAAGAAATGTCGTCCCGAGAGTCCCAAGAAAATCCAAAGGAACCTAAGAGTGTGGATGTTTATGATGATATTCCTGAGGATGATGACATGGTTGTCATGGAATAAATCTGTTTTATCTTCCAGTATTCCACTGTTCGTTCTTACCATTTTTCATTGTTTTACATGTTATGCAATGTTGTAACAAGACATTCTTGGCACTTCCTTTTATAAAACTGTTTTGTGGTGAATACAATACTGTTCAGGTTGTTAATAAATGTTAATTTTATGGTTAAAACAAAAAATTCGACAATTTTTTTCCAATATAAGACATACCCCGAAAGTAAGACATAGTGGGGCTTTTGGGGATAAAAAGAAAGTAAGACACTGTCTTACTTTCGGGGAAACACGGTATGTATGTGTGTGTATGTATGTATGTTTGTCTGTGTCCTGTCCCAATGTCTGTGTCAACATGTGTCAGGCCGGACTGCTGCTCCGGCTCCACACATGTATCAGCGGCAGCACGGATCCGTCGGCACCCTTTAGGTGCCGGATCCGTGCTGCCGCTAGTGTGAAAGAGGCCTTACTTTCTCTTCCGGACTCCCTGTGATTCATCCGATGAAGAAGAGTGGCAGCCTGGTTACTTTCCTGGTTGGGAAATGCTTTGCTTTTAACTAGTGTTGTGCTTGGCTCTGCACAACACTATTTGGTAAGGTACACCTACCAACATTACCTCACTGAGGTTCCCTGCAGTTTTCACACTAGAGAACACTCCCTTTGTGTTTTATTTGACAGGTTCAAATATCAGGAGACACTTTTTTTCTTCAGTTATTTTGTTTCTTATTTAACCCATAATAAAAGTCTATAGCCTTATTATATTGAGAATGGGGGTTTTATATCCTATATTATTATAGATAGCTAATACATGTTTCTGGTTTATTCACAGGCACAGTATATGATTATAAAGACACCAGTAATATGTATTAGCTTTCTAAGCATATAAAACCTCTATTCTCATTATAGTCAAGCTATAGCCTTTTATTATGCGTTAAATGAGGTTAAAAAAAAATCTAGAAGTCTCTCCTCGTATTTGAACTTTGGACATCTACATGGAAGGCAGTCTACTTACCTCCAGGCTACAACCGATTATCATATTGAGAAGAGTGATTTTCTATACTTAGAAAATCTAATACATATTATTGGCTTCTTTATAATCATATGTTAGGCTTGTGAATAAACCAGTAATATATGTTAGCTGTCTAATCATAGAAATCCTCTATTCTCAACATGGTAAGTTTATAATAAGTGTTGTATGTGATATGCACATGCTATGACACAGCTCTGCCCGCAGCATGCTGATGTCTAGCTTTGTTAGTCAAGGGGAGGGGGGAGTGTGCTGTGCACAAAGGTGTTACAAAAGCAGTGCTCCGAGGATGCAGCCCTGCCCCTTGGGCTCCAATGTGCTTATTTGCATGTGAATAAAAATTCAGATATCTCTGCAGCTGTTAAGGCAAAAGAATGGTATTGGAGGCTCTTTAAAGTATATAGTATATAATAAAGATTATATTTTAAAGGGAATTCGTCACTAGGATCTTGGACTATTATCTGTGGTAATACATGAGTAGTACTATAGAAGCTTGGTTTAATGGGGTTTATCATGCTGACAGAGGCTCTTTAAAGGGTTAGGGACACATGTAGCACTCACAGCACAGCCAGGGTACAGCTACAACTTTGCCTTAAAGGGCTGGTCCTATTACAACAACAACTTATCTCCTGTACCCAGGATCCCACAAGGGATAAGCGTCTGATTGGTGGTGGTCCAAATGCCTGTGGGCCTGTGCTCCTTCCCATTTCTGTGGAGTGGTAGACACACATGAGCGCTGCTGCTTTATTCAGCTCTATGAGCATTTTTACTCTTCTATTGCAAGCAGTCTGATAGAGTTGAATGGAGTGGCAGACATGCATTCAAATGGGGGAACACCGGCCACTGCTCTAGGGCCTGTAAGTTCTTGTAATAGGACAATCATTCTAAACCCCTCTGACAATTAACTTTACCACAAGCTGGTGGACATTAAGAATTAATTAGAAACGACATCAGTTTGAAGTGAAACTGTATGGTGGACATGTTGTGGCCACCATGTGTGTCTATACAGTAACCCAGTTTCCAAATGTGTTTTAAATTTAACAATCTGAGAAATGAAGAACTTTAGTCAATTATTCTTCTTATGTATATCTTTTGTTCACAGTGATAAAATAGAAAAATTAAGAGGTTGCAACACAGTTCTCTTTGTTCCAATCTCTTAACTGTACACGTCTTTAATTTTCATGTGTATTGATGTTGACGATACTTATCTAGAAGACTGTGTGTTTTCCTTCTACTTTTTCAATACTATGCCAGGCACCGATTATTGATTTTCTTTCTCCCTGATGCCACATGCAATGAGGAAGCAATAAAATGTTACAGCTATGTCAAAGGGCATGTTTAAAAAATCTCTCTAAAAATCTATTAGTCTCTCTGCTTTAGAAGTAAAGCACAACAAAAAGCAGAGAAAAAACATAAGGTTAGCGACAGAAACTTAAACACAACAACAAAATTAAACACTGGCAGTAAAATTTGACCAAATAAAAAAAAACTCATTATGCGCCTCTGCTACAGAGCTGAGGCTTGTGACCCCTCCGTTGCATCAGGTCCCAGTAAACCTGGAAGGGATGAGGTCACATGGTAGCTGGAGCCAATTACTGACCTCAGTGGTCACATGTAGAAGAATGCTGTTCACTGCTGAGGCTCAGACGGATGGCAACTGGGTCATTGCACTGGATTGCTTCAATGTATGTTATTATTGTATTTTTTTTTTATATTTAGTGTGGTTGATGTTGTTAGAGACCATCAAGATACTATGTCTCTCAACTCGCGTTCCTTTTAAATTCCCAAAACAGGCATGTCTGCTGTGTTCATACTGTCTCGCATGATCCACCCTATTAAACCAGCCATATTGCCTAGTAGAGTTGATCATGCTAAGTAAAATGGTACCTTTCTTTTTCTGTAGGTTACACTGCAACAGAGAGATCTTCATTTTTATATTTATGCAAATGAGCAATTTTGAGCACCAAGGGGCTGGCCTGAGCCCTTGGTGCACCACTTACACAGCACCCCGGTGCTCTGCTGTTACCTCCCTTCCCATTGATTTACAGGCATCGATGTACAGCAGTAGAGCCATCAAACAAAGTGGTCATGTGAAGCTTCGAGTCCACAAAACATGTACATGTGAATTAGCTAAATGAGTTCATATTCTCCTATATGGCCAATGTGTAAATGATTACACAGAGTTCTGTGGACTCATGCTTGCCTCTAGTCGGCTCAGTGAAGCAACAGCAGATCCATTGCTTCCCAAGCTCATCCGCTTTACTGTGCAAGCACCGAGTCTCTGAGCCAACTCTGATGCTGACAGATGTTCTTAAAGTTTGATGTACTTATGTCTATTTGCAGGGATTTGACTAATGGACAACGCACAGGATTTGGCACAGAAAGTCTTCTTCTTCGTGGATGTACTGTCCGAAATACAGAGGAAGCCATTGGAGTTGTTGTCTATGCAGGTGGTTAAACTTTTAACAGCTTTTTTTTTACCCATTTATTAGTAAAAGTCAGTTGTTACTTACCACATAATCATTAAGATAACCAAGATTCCAGGAAAAGAAAATATGCACTTAATACATTTCCTGTAGTTTGACCTTTCACAATAGTTAATAATTGTATTTGCAAGTTCGGGCGCAGTGAGTCACTTACTGAAATTCATCATTTCACCACCCTTCCCACAGGCAAACACTTCCTCATGTTTGGTTTATTTTTCTTTTTTGTGCATTGTTGTATCAATATTCCCAAAAATATACTTGTATAAACTCCAGTTATGTCAGCGTTGAATAATTGTGTAATATGTTAGCAAAAGGTACTAAGTGTACAAAAAATGCAAGACATACTGTGATAGAGATTGGCACGTGTGGCCTATTATAAATCACTCCTTGTTTGCGCATTGGACTTATTAAAGGTTTCTCCATCCAAGACACCTTTTATTTACACTTTGCTGATAATGTGCTTGTACAGTACCTGCGGATACTGTAGGTGAACCTGTCTTCTGGAAAATCGTTCACCATCCAGCCTTATCTTTTCTACCACCTGTAAACAGAAAAATTGCCATACTAAAAATGTAAAAATAGCTAATTTATTGAGCACATTTTAAATATCAGGATAGGCTTATTTTAGCCTAAGTAAGGGGCACTTCAGGGCTTTACCTAAATTCTTGGAGTCAGTTAAACTGTGGAAGGAAGAGAGTTTCAGAAGTATTTACCATCCTGTCATGCTACCGATTCTGCAATCTCTGCTGTGATCACATGAGCGCACAACTAGCCGATGGCTCTTCCGCTGAAGTTCCGACCAGATGTGCTCCTGGAGACGTGCTCCTGGTGGCATGATAGGATGGTGAGTACTGCTGAAAATCTCTTGCTTCCACAGGTTAGTTGTAGGAGAGATTTTTTTGTACCATCCGCTAACTGAAGCTGTGGTGCCCACCAATATATGCTCGTCTGTGGTCCTGATGGGAAGGTCAAAAGTGAGCACTGTTTCTGTTTCTTAATATCAGGGCTGCAGGGGAAGCATGTCATGTGACCCCTCACTGCTTTGCTGAATGGTTAATGGAACTCAAAAAGGGATGAGGGCCATATGTTTTTCCTAGCCACCCATGGACACTTCAAGGTACTGTTTGGGATCTAAAGATATGAAAAGCAGAACAATCAGCTCAGCCATTACCATGAACTTTTTATTGCAGTGCTCAGAACTGCAGGCCTTGTTCCCAGGTATCAATATATACAAAATCCGAGGGATTTGGCACACCAAGTTTATTATCTCTTAGGACGCATAACAAAATTAAAATGCAGTTGCCTATGGGTTTCATGTGCACATTTAGTCATAACAACCGACTGTTCGTGATCAGTAATATACTGTAATCCATCAAGGTCTTTATGGTGATAGGTTCCTTCTTTCACCAGATCAGACAGTATTTATTCTTCTTTTAACTTTTTATTTTATTGTTTAGTTTTCCAGCTCAGGTAGAAAATCTGATCCATCGATTCACAGCACTGACATCCTGTATTCTTAAATGTCTTAATTTTTTGGAGGTTAGATTTAGCATTGGTTTTCATTACAGCACCATGGGGTCTTGAAATGTGATGTATCCAGATCAGTGCAGTAAATTCAGTCTGTTCTATGCAAGCCACATTGCCTTTCTGAATAGATTTAATGTGTACTGTGCATTCATTATCTAACAATAGGTTTTTTTCTAACCAAGTCTTATCGCCTTCTCGTGTATTTCGCCCTGCTCAGTGGTTGATATCATTATTTCATGATACTTACCATCAGTGTCCATAGTACTCATTTTTGCTGTAGGCAAGCAGCTAAATGGATTTCCAGGGCCAAGTGAAAATGGTTCATGCCTGAAATTAGAGTTAGATAAATTAAACGGGCTATACCTTGCTGAGATCAAGCAGAGGGCAGCGTATATGCAGTAATGATCACATTTAGTCCACTTGATGAAACACTGCAGCAATGTCCAGCTGCTTGCTTCAACACTTAAGACTCTGGAGGTCACGTCTTTTTCCAGCTCGCTTACCCTTTGCTTATTAATGCGTGAACCAATTATAAGAATGAAAAATGTTAGCTTTAAATTTTTATTTTTATCACCATTTTGCAAAATGTAACTTTGTCTCAAGCTTTATTAATCAATAAACTAGTAATGATTATACATGTGTGAGAAGTGTGCCGCCATTCACACTGGAAAAACATTGTGATGAGTCAGCCTAGGTAAGGGAAACAGCTAAAATAAGTGTCTAGCTCTCCTGCCTCTTTCTTGGCCCAGAACTGCTGATATTAATTACTAGTTTAGAGCCCCCGCCTCTCCCCCGACATCATTTGTGGGGAGCTCCTGACTCTCCCCCGACATCATTTGTGGGGAGCTCCTGACTCTCCCCCGACATCACCAGATACTTTTGGGAGATAAGCAGCCGCCAGAAGTGTTTGGCAGCGCCTTCTCCTCTTTCCCCAGAGAATACACAGACACATTCAGCCGAACCGACGGTGTATGTATATAATGAAGCTGGAAGGGAATCGGCAGAGAGAGCTGACGGCAGAACGTTTGTTCGCCCAACAGCTACTGAATGTGTATGGGCAGCTTCAGGGAGATAGCACTACCATATTTCTAAGAAATAATGTTTTTCCTCTTGGTATGTTAGTGGGCTAACAGAATTGTGGTGTACAGTATGTGGCAACTTATTTCTCAGCCTCCTGTTACCCACTAAGTCGTTTATCTGCTTTGGCCCCATATTTGAAAAGATGGAATAGGATCCATTCTGGCGACAGGTTCCCTTTAAGCCTGCCTTATTTTGCGCTGTGTTTGGCAATTTAAACATGTATTACGATGACTAATAATTATGACAAATTGATAATTATAATAATGTGTCATAAATAAGGCATACATGTCAGGTGTATGAAGACTTCATTACAGGGACAGCTTGTCACATGGAATAACTTTACACTGTCTATTAATGCTTTAGTAGAGTCTGCCTTAGTAAAATATTATTCTATTGCATCTACTCAGCATTAATGATGACTTTTGGAAGTAAAGAGGTGATACAAGAGAAGGGTTTGCTTTGCTTGAGAAATTGGCTGTGTCTAGTATTGTCTAAAAATCCTATTTATTTGAGTAAGGCTGAGAGGTAGGTGAGCTGCTATTTCAGACACAACCCAAGCACAAGAGTGGAGCTGTTTCTGGAAACCCATGATTTTTAACCCAATACAACCTCTTTAAACACGAGGAACCTCTACTACACTTACTGCGACCATTTTTGTACATGAGGCCTGTTTGTATACATAGGGAGGAACACCCCATGTGTTTTTGGCTTATAAGGGAAATGCAGTACCCCTAGTAACCAATAAAGTATATGTCATGCTTTATTGGTTACTAGGGGGAGGAGCTGAGTAGATTGATATATATAATTTTGTGGGAAAAGTAAAACAGGAAAAGTTGTATTTCATTCATTCATTCAGTTTCCTGCTCTTGGAGTCCAGTTGGCAGTACTACTTAGTGACTGTACCACAAATCCAGCTGTTGTTGTGCAGTATCTGTCTTTCAAAACTGTACCAAAACAGATCCAGCACCAGAAACGGTCCAATATACTCAATAGTTAATACCTTGAAAAAAATACTAAATGTCTGTATAAAGTCCAGAAAAATAGTCTGGCAGCAGCTTATCTCTGGGAGAACAAAAGGATCGAAATATTCATCTCGCCCAATCCTTGTCTCCCCCAACATCATCTGCCAAGGGAGAGTCTGGAGCTCCCCACGTGTTGGCGGAACTCCTCATTCTCGGCGACAAAAGACTACTGTGTATGGCCACTATTACTCATGACCTGTTTGCTTGTGAGTTCTAGACCTCTCTGTAACATGATTAATTACCACAATTAAAAACAAATCGTTCATTAATGGGAGTTGCCGTGTTTGATACCACTATTCACATTATTCACAAGTCAGTATAACCATATTTGATTAGTCCCCGTTCACACTGTTCTTTAGAACCTCAATCAATACTGAAGGATGAGATCATACCTTACGGCTCCCTAGACTGCAACACAAAAAATCCTTGATTTAAGAGTTTCCTAAGATGATCTCTTCCTCTCCTTGCTCTATACACCCTTTCTATACTAGAAGACAGCACTGGGGACTAGACTAAAGAAAAGACCACTACCTGCCTCGTAGATTCAGCACCACCACTCTGGTTATCCTAACCAGGCTCTGTTTACCTGGCTGCAGAGGTGATGTCATGTTGTCAACATGTGACTGCTGCAGCCAATCGCAGGCCACAGCAGTCTTGTGTTGTCAACATGATGTCACTACTGTAACTGGGGTGACAGCCTTGAATCATCAAATTAAGTACAGAAACCCAAATCAGTGGTTTCTTTTAAGAGTTCCGTTTTCCTCTGATTCTTAAGCTATGAAATGAATATGCAGTTAGTTATAATTTTCATTTGTTTTTTCACCAATGTAATCTGGATTCTAGTAAAAAAAAAAAGAAAAACATCTTAAAAAAAACTGGGCTGTCAGGATGACATGCAAATCTTCCCATACAAGTTGTTCCATTGGGTCAAATGGTTAATTAAAACACTTGATTCTTCTTGATTGCTAAGAAACAGCAGGCGGCTACATGCTGAGAACGCTATGTAAAATGCATCCATATACAAAGATATCTATTAAAAATCCTGCTTCTTGTATCTTTTCCCCCAAGGGCATGAGACCAAGGCGATGCTGAACAACAGCGGGCCACGTTACAAGCGCAGCAAACTGGAAAGACGGATGAACATCAATGTATTCTTCTGTGTTGGCCTCCTCGTCGTCATGTGCCTCATTGGAGCTATAGGTTTATATTTTACAGTCTATATTTTCCTCTCCTTGTTCAATTTATTCACATCATTGTATATTTCCAATCTAAATGAATTCCTTAGGCAGATTATATATAGGTGAGCGCTGATCCACTTCTTCTACCTAGGCAGATTATGGCACATGCATATGTGGCATCTCTTATGAAAGGCAAACTTGGGTAGAATCATACCCAACATACACCATAAAATACCAGTCTTGGGGGCTAGATGAAATAAGTAGTGTGTCATGTGGTCCTCTCTTGGCTCTGCTGAAGGGACCAGGGTCACGTATGCAGAAGTATTTCCTAGCCCCAGACAGAACATTGTGTGGCACCTCTGTCATGTATGACTGCTTACTATTAAAGATCCTAAAGGCTAAAGCTTGCTACTCTAGAAATAGAAGTTTAGATTCTTAGATATAACTTCTTGCTGCTTTATGCTATAGATTAAGAAGTGGCATACAAGTCATTGATATCTGTGTATTTATTACATTTGATTACTGTGGAGGCCAGTTGTACAAGATTTTAAAGAGTACCTACACTTTTTTTCAATTTTTGATACCTCATAGCGACATATCAGAAGTGTTGATCGGGGGGGGTCTAGCTCTGAGACCCCACTGATCATTAGGACGAGGGGTCAGAAGCTCTCAGCTGAATGCTGCTGAGCGTGAGACTGGGGATGAGCTTTTAGACTAGACTTTCTGTTGAAACCGTTTACAGTCTCGCATTCAGCAGCAAGGAGAAGCTGCGCTCAGCTGTGCACTTCTGACCCTTCCTTCTAGCGATCGGTGCAGGTCTCAGAGCTGGGACCCGGCTGATGAACACTTCTGATATGTCCCTATGACATTTCAAAAATGTAAAAAAAAAAAAAAAAAAAAAAAAAAGGTAGTTACTCTTTGAAGCCTCCTGACAATACATGATTATTTACCTGACATCCCATGCAGCTGCTCTGGCTCTAATGGCAGGGCTCTGTTTTTCCAACTAATGTGGATGTTACATTGACAACATGTGATCGCTGCAGCCAATCACTAGCCTCAGTAGTGCACAGGAAAGCCAAGTGATTGACTGTAGCTGTTACATGTCCATGTCGTCAATGTGGTGTCACCACTGCTGCTGGGAGAAACTGAGCTGTGGGAAGGGATCCGTCAGGTAAGGAACCATGTTTTCTTTATTACAGTTTAATCTCTTGAGTTCCTGTACATTTTTTTAAACTTGGAACTGGACAAACCATTTAAGGGTTAGATAAGAAAGTAGGATGTCTTTTTTACCCCTAGAAATAGCATTGCTGCAGGTAATCCACTTAAATAAGGATGAGCTTCAATACCATACAGAGTGCCACTGTTTCTTTACAAAGCAGTTCTTATCCCATCACCATATTCTCCTTACTGAAATAATTTATGATATCTGTTTCAGGTCATGGCCTTTGGTATCGCAAGTTTGTAGTACATCCTTTATTTGATGTTCCGAATCCCGATGGAGGCTATACTACACCAGCTCTTTCCGCTTTTTACATGTTCCTTACTATGATTATCCTGCTACAGGTAAGTAGATTTATTAGCTAAACCTCTTGTCCCATGCGTTCATGGCCTGGTCCTTTGTACCTGTTTTCCAGAGGATCACCTCCCTTCCAACACATTCAACTCTTTAATGGTCCATTCTCTTATGCAATGTAAGGCATTTCAATGAATTTTTTATTTTTTTTTTTGCAGATCTTGATTCCAATTTCTCTGTATGTATCAATTGAGCTAGTAAAACTTGGTCAGATCTACTTTATACATAATGACATTGATCTATATGACGAAGAAATCGACTTATCTGTGCAATGTCGAGCATTAAACATCACAGAGGATCTTGGACAAATCCAGTATATCTTCTCAGACAAAACGGGAACTTTGACGGAGAATAAAATGGTCTTCCGCAGATGCACAATTGTAGGAAATGAATTCTCCCATCAGGAAAATGGTGAGTTATATGTCATTACAAGGGGCAAAACAGCCTGACATGCCTACATACTTTCATTTCAGAAGAGCGGATCTTAGGATACTGGGCACTAGATGACCTAAACAAGCACTTTGCACTCTTAATAAATTGCCAGAGCCTTTTGACTCTCATTGGATCCGATGTCAGCTTTTTCATCATTTAGATAGACTGATAAAAAACAGATCCCGTTGAATCAGTTGTCATCCGTTTGAACCATTTCCATCTGAAATCCGTTTTTTAAACAGAAAAAAGTACTGCATGCAGGACTTTTTTTCCATCTAAAAAAACGGCTCTCAAATGGAAATGGCTCAACTGATGCAACAGAATCCGTTTTTTTTTTTTGTTTGTTTGTTTTTTTCACAAGATCCTGTTTTGTTTTTTTTTCTCTCTTCTTCTGATGGATCAGAAAAACGGAAAGCTAAACGGTGATGTGAATGCACCCTAAGTATGATCTTATGAAGTACCAGCATCATGGTGTTGAAGAGGAGTGGTATAAAAGATTATTACTACAGCATGAGTGAATGCCCCTTGGCTGGTTATTCCAAAAACTGAACAGGCACATGAGATAAATGTTGGCCCAAACAAGCATGTATACGTAGTGAGTGTGGTGAGGCAAAAAAAACAGTAGCTTATCTTCCCAAAAACAAAGGGATTGGCCAGTTGAAGTCAACATGCCTGATCCTTATCTCCCCCAAAGGCTGATGTAGGGGAGTAGGGAGGAGCAAATACAGATTAGGTCGACAGCTAAACCAATCGCCAGGTTAATTAACCCAGGAAAACTCTTTTAATGCAATATATTCCTACTTGGTAAGTTTCTTGCAATACATCCCTTTTAGACCATACTACTGTTGAGTTGTCTATTGATCAGTGTGCTGGTGGATCTAGCATCAAAAACATATTGTCGGGATTGTCATTTTCCCTAGTACATAAATATACTAAATCTAGACAGACGAAAGTAGAACAGATGTTTTAAATGTTTGCTATAGCTGTGGCGGCCATACTGTGAGATGCAGTCAAGCAGACGTTTTCTATAATCACAATGTGTCACTTGTCATAAAAGAAACTCGAGAGATTATTAAGGAATTCTCTTTCACTTGGTTTTTTAACAGCCCAGCCAAACAGAGAGAACAAGTCCACATTTCCAGCCTTGGTTTTAATTAGGAAATGAATGTTATGTTAATTTCTTATTCACAGCAAAACGTCTGGAAACGTACAAAGAAGAAGATTCTGATGATGAAGATTTGACGAGACTCAGAAACTTTCCTTTACATATAAGAACTGGGGAAAACCAGTCGACACTGAGGCACAAAGGCACCAGGGCTCTAAGACGTTGCCAGAGTGCACGACCAAATATCCAAGGGCACTTTAGAAAAAAATCTGAAGGACGTTTTGACATCTCCCAAGTGGCTTTTAGCAGTCCTATTGTAAGTATGTTATATGCCTCAGATTAAGGGCCCATTTACAGGGTCCAATAGCAAGGATCAATGATTAGGAACAAGCTTTCTTATAAATGTTAATTTCTGATCATTACTCTCTTGTTATCGTAATTTACATACAGCAATCATCAGGGCTGAATGATCGTTCCTGCGATAGTTTCATTGTTTGTCACCAGCACATCCCTGTTTACACGGGACAATGTGCTACCAACAGACGATTCTATGTGCTGCACAAATGATTGTATTGCCTAAAAAACAAGTGTTTTGCTCATTTTGAGGTGGGCAGCGAAACATTTACACAGAGCAATTATTGAAAATAAGCGTTCAAACACATAATTGGCCTGATAATCTGCCTTCATAAATAGGCCTAAGCCGCTTAATATTTGTCTTACATAGATTATCACAAGATGGGTTTTATTCAGATTCAGTTTTGCTAATGCTTTTAGTCATGCCATCACCTTCCTCCATCTTAAGACTAGAGGGGCTGAGAACTAGTTGTGCCCCATTACCATCCTTTCTAGACAAAAAGGATTAGAAACTTCACAGGAAAGCTTTGAATGCCATATGTGCACCATAATTTGTGATTTTTATAGGCTTCTCACCACTTTTCCGAACTGGCAAGAGGAAAGGGGATGTGGCTTTGCACAGTCGACTGGATTTACTATAACTTATGCCAGAAAACTTCAGTTTCTTGTGCATGGTAGGGTAAAGAAGCGCCTTAGGGCTCATTCACAAGGCTATATTTTTGCGGGTCCGCATGATTGCGGACCCGCAATAATACGGGGGCCGCCCGGCGTGTGTTCTGCACCGCTCAGAACACACGCCGGGCGGCCCCATTCAAAATGCCTATACTTGTCAGTGCATGCGGACAAGTATAGGACATGTTTTATTTTTTCCATGCCGCGGCTGTGCGCTCCCATAGAGGTGAATGGGGCCACATCTATTCCGCAATATTGCGGAATAGATATGGCCCCATTCATACGGTCGTTTGAATGGGGCCTAATCCTCCTTCTTAATAAATTAGGTGCATCTCAGACCAGCACAGGGAGATCTAGACTGTTGTGTGGGTACTCCAGTCTTGATAAATCATGTTTATATTTCACAAATCTATGGTTCTTTTACGATTGAGTTTCCTGTCCCAACCGCAGGTTTACTTATCTGAACTAAGCAGCATCACACTCTCAAGTGAAACTGACCTAAAGCAGTGCAGTTTCTTGAAATCACAGCCTAGCAATTTGGAAGAACACCTGTTGTCAGAGACAATGAGGTTCTTCTCAAAAAATCCCCAGTTTAGTCCTCATTACTTTTGTAATTAACAACAGAGGACTTCTGTCAAGACTTCATAAAATGAGAGATGGCTGCAGTAATGACACATTTTAATTAAAACAAGCTCGGTCTATGCTGGCACAGTCCGGAAGTGTATAGTCTGTAAGCACACCACTGCCTTCACAAGATCACTTTTATCTCCATTATGTAATTAAAAGGCATTTTATGAATGAACAGCAGATTGCTAAATGAAGTGTTTCCAAGTCAACAAGCCAGAGTCAGACATTTGTCTAGTCAATCGTGCTCTGTATAAGAGCTATATGATGGACTGCAGCATTTTAGCTTGATGAATCGTATGTACCCTCAGCGTGGCAAGACCCTATTTACAAATTGCTTTGATCCAATGTTCAGTCATTTCTTTAATTATCTTATGGAGCTCTGCTAGCCTTTGGAAGAGATCCATTGTTATGAACATACTCCTCATTTTCTATTTTTAATACAAAATTTGGTTTGAAACTCCCAAATGAAAAATGTATGTATGTTATATTTTCTATCTGTGGCCACATTACTATGCATTACAGGCATCAAAACTTTTTTTCAATGACAACCAATGTGATCTATTCACTGTTCCCACAGAAGTCATCACACACTTTCTTAGACTTCTAAATAATGAAATGTATGTCTTTATACAGACACACTCCCCTCAACATTATAATTGCAATCCCGAGAAGAGGTTGTAAGATTATGCAAATAGAGGAAGTAGCAAGTGTCACCAAGACCTGCAGGTGATCAAATTTTGAAGCACCTAGTAATCTGTGGCATGTGAGAGGGGCATAAAAGCCAGATTAAAAGTGATTTTTTTTTTTTTTGCCACATGAGACCTCAAGAATTGGATCAAGTTCTGTGGGATGACTGTGCTATTGTTCGTCGACATGCCAGTTATCGCAACTTGATGCAAACTGAGAGGGACAGAATCCTTGAATTTGGAGGCCTTGGTTTATCACTCTGGAAGATCGCTTTGCGCTTAGGTCAAGATGTCAGCACTGCTCAACGTTGGGAGAACAATGATATACTGAAATGATAGCAAGAGATGCACAGAACGGAATCTCTACACAGACGTATGGTCTGATTAGAAGTATGGGTCATAGTGATCCTTTCTCTACTGCAAGTGAATGTAGACATCACATCCCAAGCCTTGGGTTGGCAAACATTGTCTATACAAACCATCAGGTCTTTGCACGACATTGGGCTACGAACCAGATTTTCAGCTAGAGTTTGTTCCATTGACCTCATGCCACCGCTCTCAAAGTACTGTATATTATACAGCATGGTGTACGGATTATACCCACACACATACTATAATACCCACACACATACATACATACACACACGCATACACACACACACATAAAAACTTACAGTTACTTGTCCCTTGTCCTGACGCCACTCTGGAGGGGGCTGGGCCGGCTTGGTCTTCTTCTTTCCCCTCTTGCCGCGCTGCACAGGTCCTTCTTTGTCCAGGACCAGCAGCGCAGCATGAGGGAGGAGGCGGGGCCAGCTGGGAGCACATAGGAGCGCTCTCAGTACGTTAGGGAGGCCTAAAAGTTGCAGCAGTGAGCAGGCCAGGAGAGGCCCGGAGCGCAGGGATGGGACGCATCTTAATGATGCAGAGTAGGGGGTGGGGCCTCCCGTGCACTCCAGGCCCCCCTATGCCGTGGGCCCCATAGCAGTGGCATGGTCTGCCTATATGGGTGGTACGCCACTGCTCA
Source organism: Rhinella marina (assembly GCA_900303285.1). Lineage (NCBI taxonomy): Eukaryota > Metazoa > Chordata > Amphibia > Anura > Bufonidae > Rhinella > Rhinella marina. The sequence goes on from ONZH01027130.1 coordinate 487,626, forward strand.
GGAGCCATTTTTCAACAGGACAACACCAGGCCAAACGTTGCCCTTGCTTATGTGAGTAGCCTGTGTGGCCTAAAAGTTCCATCATGGCCTGCAGTGTCTCCGAACTTCCATCTTGCACATCTGGGACATCATTGGTTGGCACTTGCAAAGGGAGCTTCCAGCAGTGGATCTTGATGATTCACGTGTCCAAGTGCATTTAGCATGGTGGAATGTTCCTTAGACAACCATTAATAACCACTGATAGCATTTCAATGCATGCAAGTGCATGTATTTTGCACTTGGTGCTCATACTGCTTGATATTGTATAAATCCAGATGTTTTGAATATTTTGTTTCCATTTTTTTATCATTTGTATATCATTAACATGTCTATCAATCATATGACTTCCATAATTCCTTGACTTTTCCTTCTCAGTGTGGAAATTTGCAATGTTGAGGAGTGAGTGTGTGTGTGTGTATGTATGTGTGTATATACAGTGCCTTCTGAAAGTATTCGGCCCCCTGGAACTTTTCAACCTTTTGCCACATTTCAGGCTTCAAACAAAAAGATATAACATTTTAAATTTTTGGTGAAGAATCAACAACAAGTGGGTCACAATCGTGAAGTGGAACGAAATTTATTGGATCATTTAAACTTTTTTTGTAATAATAAAACTGAAAAGTTGGACGTGCAAAATTATTCGCCCCATTTACTTTAGTTCAGAAAACTCACTCCAGAAGTTCATTGAGGATCTCTGAATGATCCAATGTTGTCCTAAATGACTGATGAAGATAAATAGAATCCACCGGTGTGTAATCAAGTCTCCGTATAAATGCACCTGCTCTGTGATAGTCTCAGGATTCTGCATCATGAAGACCAATGAACACACCAGGCAGGTCCGTGATACTGTTGTGGAGAAGTTTAAAGCCGGATTTGGATACCAAAAGATTTCCCAAGCTTTAAACATCCCAAGGAGCACTGTGCAAGCGATCATATTGAAATGGAAGGAGTATCAGACCACTGCAAATCTACCAAGACCCAGCCGTCCCTCTAAACTTTCATTTCAAACAAGGAGAAGACTGATCAGAGATGCAGCCAAGAGGCCCATGATCACTCTGGATGAACTGCAGAGATCTACAGCTGAGGTGGGAGAGTCTGTCCATAGGACAACAATCAGTCGAACACTTCACAAATCTGGCCTTTATGGAAGAGTGGCAAGAAGAAAGTCATTTCTCAAAGATAACAATAAAAAGTCTTGTTTACAGTTTGCCACAAGCCACCTGGGAGACACACCAAACATGTGGAAGAAGGTGCTCTGGTCAGATGCTTTTCATCAGCAGGGACAGAGAGGATGGTTAAAATTGATGGGAAGATGGATGGAGACAAATACAAGACCATTCTGGATGAAAACCTGTTGGAGAGACCTGAGACTAGGACAGAGATTTATCTTCCAAAAAGACAATGATCCCAAACATAAAGCAAAATCTACAATGGAATGGTTCAAAAATAATCGTATCCAGGTCTTAGAATGGCCAAGTCAAAGTCCAGACCTGAATCCAATTGAGAATATGTGGAAAGAGCTGAAAACTGCTGTTCACAAACGCTCTCCTTCCAACGTCAAAGAGCTCGAGCTGTTTTGCAAGGAAGAATGGGCAAGAATTTCAGTCTCTAGATGTGCAAAACTGATAGAGACATACCCCAAGCAACTTGCAGCTGTAATCGCAGGAAAAGGTGGCGCAACAAAGTATTAATGCAAGGGGACCGAATAATTTTGCACGCCCCACTTTTCAGTTTTATTATTACAAAAAAAGTTTAAATGATCCAATAAATTTCGTTCCACTTCACAATTGTGACCCACTTGATTCTTCACCAAAAATTTAAAATGTTATATCTTTTTATTTGAAGCCTGAAATGTGGCAAAAGGTTGAAAAGTTCCAGGGGGCCGAATACTTTCGCAAGGCACTGTGTGTGTGTGTATATATATATATATATATATATATATATATATATATATATATATATATTCTTTCATCTGAGCCTGCAGTATGTGTCAGTAATAAAAATCGTGATTTGATGCGTGACCGCTTCATGAATAGTGCTTCTGTGTGAAACTACCCCTAATTGGAAGGGAAGGCAGAAATGGAATGCTGTTGTAAAAAAAAATGAAATCTCACAGAACTCTGTCTTTAGCTATCTGTCTATCTCTCTCTTCTCCACTATCTGTCTATCTCTCTCTTCTCCACTATCTGTCTATCTCTCTCTTCTCCACTATCTATTTATCTATCTCTATCCATCCTATATAGGTATAAAATCCTAATGTCAATTTGGGAATTTAGCACTATGATTCTACTTATTTTATTAATTCAGACTAAAATATAAATTTAAGCTGTGAACAAGCAGATGAAATATTTTTTGAAATTATGATTAGTTCTGAGTAACTGCATTTCCCATCTGCTGAATGCAAATCACTATTATACAGCTCAGAGATTATTCTTGAGGCTTCAATGCTTTATAATGTTTAGTTTTCCTTTTCATTAACAACATTTGTGTCTCTGGTGCCACTAAATGTTTAATTTTAGGGCCTTAGAGAAACGTCATCTTTCAATTCCACTCCTTAGAAAAAAAACACCTTACAATAAAGTTTAAGTATAAGTCATGAGGAGAATGGATGAGCCACATCTGTTGAATTGATAAAACCTACACCATGGTTTTTCTTATTCTCCACAGGATTTAGGCTACTTTCACACTTACGTTTGCAGGATCCGTTTGTGAGATCCGTCCAAGCTCTCACAAACGGATCCGTCATGATAATACAACCGTCTGCATCCGTCTTGAACTCTATTGCAAGTCAATGGAGGACGGATCCGTTTTCTATTGTGTCAGACAAAACGGATCCGTCCCCATTGACTTACATTGTGAGTCATGACGGATCCATTTGCATCAGTTTCTTCATGTGGACACCAAAACGCAGCAAGCAGCGTTTTAGAGTCCGCCTCCAAAATGGAATGGAGACTGAACTGAAGCAAACTGAAGCAAAACTGATGCATTCTGAACAGATCCATTTCCATTCATGCGAATGCATTAGGACAAAACTGATCAGTTCAGGACCGTTTGTAAGAGCCTGTGACGGATCTCACAAACGGATCCTGCAAACGCAAGTGTGAAAGTGGCCTCAACTTGCCGCACTTTTTGCTCAGTAGATGTTCTTCTTACTGCAAAAATTGCAAATGGCAACCATATTCAGTCATCTTGATGGCCTTGGAGCTGAATCTTCTCTCAGACACTTCCCTATCTGTGATTAAATATATACTATACTTTGCTCTTTACTTTCTGCTTGTCTCCATGGCTTTCAATTTTTTTGTTTTATTCTAAAAATCATGAAATCTACTGGAAGCGATGAGAGGAGGGCCATAGTAATAATCTCCTTCTGATGTGATCCTCTATATGGGGAAGGTGGAGAAACAGGTGAAGCAGTATGGCCAGTTTTTGTAGGGACCTGTGGAGAGTGGCAGTCCTGTAAAGGTCACACTCGGTTGTAATATAACCTGAGCTGGGTCCCGCCTTAAAATAGGCCTCACAGTAGCTTCCTAGACTTGCTTAGATGATATATATGCCCTTGTGTATACTGTTGCAAGAATTCTCACACACTTTCCTTGGTATACAGATAGGCAAGCTCCTTACATTCATCAAGGAAAGGTACCACCTATAAAATATGATAAGACATGTTTTGGATTGTAAGCAATTATCTAATAGTGCATCCTGAGGTCCATCCCCAGAATATTTTAAGAGATGACTCTTCTTTCAAACAAGAAATTCTATAGACTATATAGATTCCCTGAGGAGAAAGAACATAGGATTTTGTTACTGTGTATCATATTATTAAATGCACAGTAACATCTGAACATAACCTCATCCTTTACATTATGCAAATTGCTCTTTGGTTCAGCATGCCCCATTTTGCTCTTGCAATAGTAGATGGGATCATGTCATTCCGTTAATTATCAAATATATAAAAATAACATCTGTTCTAAAAACAAACTGAGAATGCTGGACAAGTTCCAGAGAACAACTAATGAAATCTCCTCTATCCAGATGCCAGCTCCAAGACAAATGCTGCTAATTGGGATATAGTCAAGCAGAGAAAAATGAACAAAATAAAGGGAAACTGAAGACTATTAGAATAGTAAGAGCTAAAAATACCCATTCTTCCCGCATCATGACTGTGTTCCATGTTTCCGCATAGTGCTTCATTGTAATCCTGGGTTTTGAACAGTCAAAATGTCTTCACGTTGAGACATCTTGTCAGTGCCATTGGGAAATAAGAGGAAATAAGAGGTCTCGGTCTGAGTTTATAGATGCATAAAGGCAGTTTGAGAAGGATGGAAGAAAACAAGATTAATTGCTGTTTTCTATTTCAGGAGAAAGACGTAACCCCGGATCAGATGCTGTTAAAGAAGGTCAGGGAAGCATCAGTCCAAATTGAAACTCTGTCTCCATTTAAGCCACAAACCAGCTCCAGACCTTTAAGTTCTCCATATATTGATTTCTTCCTGGCTTTGGCCATCTGCAATACAGTAGTGGTCTCAACAGCAACTGAGCCAAGGCAAAGGGTAGGCCCTGTGGACATTTAGATTATTGCACTTTATCCTCTGTTGATGCACATTGGAAGATGATTAAATTGAACTGTATTGTTGTTTACATCCAGAACTGTCGATGCAAAAAGTTGTAGATTTTTTTAAATTTCTTTTTTTTTTTAAACACGGTGAAGCAGGTGATTACTACACCTAGGTATATTATACATATTACTATATATGAATACTTTTTTTCATTTCATATATTTAATATGAATATATATATTTAATTTTTTCTGAATTGAATATAAAATTAGCCTGTTGATACTAAATAGAAACAACTGCACCAAGACCAAGATTGCCACCATACAGTGTTAATACTAATTCTACACAATTGCTCTGCAGGCTATATATGTAAATACAGTTATATCCAGTGACTTACAGCCAGCATCCTCTTTGTTTGGAAACATTTTCTATTTTGTTATTTATCTGGCCCAGACCACCATAAAGATTTCCTCCAACCATGACTTGTGTCTGCAGAGTGTAATTTAAATAAATGTTTGGCTCCTCTCTTCCAGCACTCTAAGTAGTTATGTCCCTGTTTGTGCCCCATATAATCCTAAGGTCCTACTTTGTGCCCCCCATGCCACTGTAATGCCCTCTTTTGTGCCACCATGCAAGAGGAATGTCCCCTTTTATGTTTCTTTGCAATAATAAAGTCCCCGTTTTTGCATTTATACAATAGTAATGTCCCCCTTGGTGACCTCATACAGTAGTAATTTCCCATTTTGTGGCCCCAAGCAATAGTAATGTCCTCCTTTGTGCTCTTTATATGATCAGCTATTTGAAGCAATAGCGTCAGTTGTGCAATTGCTGCCTCCATTTCAAAATTACAGTGCACGTCCTCTAGCATGTAGATGCGGTGCCATTAAAGTGAATTTTGAAGCGGAAGCTGCACTTGCATGAGTGGGAGTCAGACCCCTGCCGATCTGATATTGATGACCTATCCTTGGGATAGTTCATCAATATGGTAGCACTGCATAACCCCTTTAAGGTACTTAAAGGGGTTTTCTGGGATTTTAATATTGACAACCTATCTTCAGGATAGGTGATCAATATCAGATCATCATGGGTCCAACACCCGGCATGCGAACGCAGCCTTCCCTTCATTGTTTACCTGCTCACCGTAGACAGCACAGTGGTGAGCAATTGTAATTACAAGAAGCCGTCCCATTCACTTCTATGGGATGGCTCATTCTTATACACTTGAATAGGAATGAGCCGTCCCATTGAAATGAATGGGACGGCTTGTAATTACACCTTCTCACCACTGGGCTGCTGCCAATCTGATATTGATGAGCTATCCTGAGTATAGGTCATCAATATCAAAATCCCAGAACACTCCTTTAACGTTTCAACGAAAACGATCATTCTTTGCTAAATTTCACCCAACAAATGATCATTATAGTCAACCAATAACAGATCAATATCATCTGAAAAGAAGTTTCGTTCAAGGAATGATCATTTGTGGACAAAAGTTCTTTCTTGGAAAGTGCATTTCCAGAAAGATCTTTCATCCATCGCCTGGTTTAATTGAATATGTATGGCCAGTTGGAACAACTGTAATCTCCAATATAGACTAAAATGTGTATAAATGGTCTATGAAATGGGGTCATTCACCAGATGTTTTGTTCAACTCGTGTTCAGCTAATTTGTACGGCCACCTTTAGTGCTGTGTGTTTTTTATACTCAAAGTAACTACAGACAAGTAAAAATCATTTCCATGTCAAAAGTGTCTATATCCTTGAAGGGCATGTTGTGGTAAATTATGCTGCCAATTTTAATAATTTGTTTCTCTTGTGTTGACTTTTTAAGGTTACCATGACTCCATTGCTTAAACCATCAGCATCATCTTTGGAGAAATTTCAGCATTTGTTCCAGAGGCTAAAAATGTTGCGTCTCAGCCAGTCTTCCACTGCTACTCCTTCTAGTTCTGACCCTGCAACTCCATCCAGTTTGAAGAAGAACAAAGTCAGTCCAGCTGGCACTCCTTGTTCTAGTTCAGGAGAAACTGAAAACCAAAGTGATGGGAGAGAAGATTCTTCAGCAAGCAAGAACGGCTCTGACAACTGTATTGATGAAATGTTTGAGACTGTTGGCACATTCCATATTGAAGATGAGTTCTTATATGAGGCAGAGAGTCCTGACGAAGCTGCACTGGTGCATGCTGCAAGAGCATATAGCTTCACCTTAATGTCCCGCACCCCGGAGCAGGTGACCATACGGCTTCCACAGGGTACCCTTCTCACCTTTGATCTTCTCTATACCTTGGGCTTTGATTCTGTCAGGAAAAGAATGTCTGTGGTGGTTCGGCACCCAATAACAAGAGAGATAATTGTGTATACCAAAGGAGCTGACTCTGTGATCATGGATTTATTAGATGACCCATCCAAAGGTAAGCACCTAGAAATTATTGCTCTAAAGTAAAATATTTAATATATGGTTAATTTGGAGGAACCCCCATTCAATATGCTATATTAGCAATATTTCTTTAGTGGTTTGTCAGAGTTTCTGAAAGACAGTTCTGGCCCCTTTCTGGTTTCTGTTGACCAATATGTTTATAAGATGTCTACTAATATAATCTCTATTGAAATTCTGCGCCATTTTCTATATTTCATAAGAGAAGCCCCCTTGTTTATCAAGTCTCTTGTTCTGTCCACACAAATGGCCTGTCCATGAAATGGCTAATGATGGAGTATCATGTGACCAGACAAATCATCTCCATGTGATGTCTCTTCCTTTCAAATACACTGTACCAGCCATCTGTACTTGTACTGTTGGGAGTTTAGTGCAGGTGTATTGTGTTAGAATGGAAGAGGCTGGGTGATCACATCACATGACCCTCCATCAGCGGCCATCTTATGGACTAGACCTTTATGTGGACAGCACATAAGATTTGCCTAACAAGGTGACTTGGCTTATGAAATATAGTAAACAACACGTAATATTGACAAAGACTAAATTAGTAAGTGCCATATAGTCATGTTACATACACATTGATCACAGATAGCCAGAAAGTGGCCAACTCCTTTAAAGGGATTATCCAGGGTTTTAGTATTGATGGCCTGTTCTCAGGATAGGACATCAGTATCACCCTATTCTCCCTCACAAATCAGCTGTTTGAAGAGGCTGTGAGGCTCCATTGAGTGCTGCGGCCTGCTCATAGCTTACAAGGCACAGTGTGGTACATTGTATAGCAGCTGTGCTTGGTGCTGCAGCCCAGGCCCTCTCACTTGAATGAGACTAAGCTAGGCCAGGCCATGTGCATACTTGCCAGCATTTAGGTTGGTAAAATCAGGACATTGAAATCCTGGCAACCCGGGAATTCCTGAAACCACCCACTTATGGGCAGGTTTATTGTTAACCCCACCCATTTCAGGCCTGGGACAGCCTGAATTTTTCAGAACTGTCTCTGAAAACCAGGGACAGTCCCTGCAAATTCAAGACAGTTGACAACTGTGTGTGACCAATGAGTGTGACGTCACTGAACTGGCAATCAGCCGCAGGGCTCACTTGTGCACTGTGGCCTCTTCAAACAGCTGATCAATGGGAGAGCTGTAAGTTGGAACCCCACCGATTAGATGGGGCTAGACCATCAGTATAAAAATCCCTGACAACTCCATTATCCATGTGACTGAAGGGTCAGTGAAACTATAAATCAATGCTTTCCCAAAAAATGTTCCCGAAGGGTCCCATATACGAAAGCCCTAAAACCTTTCCATGTATTAATGCTGAAGAATGATATAGGCAAGATCAGTTATATCTGCGAATTTAAAGTAGCCTCACAGCTATATTTCCATCTTGAATAGAATCTCTCACTACTCCTGACATGTCTGTTTTAGTAAAAAATTGTATTCCTCTTGAAATACAGGTTACCATCATGGATCACCTTTCTTACATGTCTGTGTTACGCCATTCCTCTCTTCTGCCAACAGAGACATGTCATGAGGAGTGGCAGGTCCTCTTTAAGGGGTTGTCTGTACATTGATTTTAATAAGTTCTGTGTAATGCTTCATTTCTCCTGTGGTGGCGCTATAATTGAATTGAACACCTGCTGCTGGGGTGACCCATTACTGAGGATAGCAGTGGTTCTCATGATCTCCTTGATCAGCTTATTCTCAGGGACTCTTCTAAGAAACTGTGAACAGTCCCTTAATTAAGCATAAGTAGAACTAAAATGTGGTTATGTTCTCTTTAGCTAATATTAGTGAGGGCAAGAACCTGCGCAGGATCCAGTCAAGAACACAGAGGCACCTTGATTGGTATGCCAGAGATGGTCTGCGAACCCTGTGCATAGCTAAAAAGGTAAGCTGTGCCCATTACCTTCACCTTTGGCTTTGTTTCATTACTCAGTTTGTTTCTTCTTTCTACTCTTTATACCTGAAACCAGGGGCGGACTGGACACTTAAAGTGAAAAAATACTAAAAGTGTCCCTGTTTTGTACATGGGTCCAAATTGATGGAAGGCAGGCCCAGCAATACCATATGTTGGCAGATTATACCACCCCAACACAGCAAAATACTACAGTCCATCACAAACAACTGCCAGCAGCACAAAATACATCCCCAAAAACTTCCAGTGGCCGGGAATGAGGACAGCCCAGGTGGCCCCCAGGTCTATGGCCCGAGCATGAAATAAGTTAGAACAAGGAAATAGATCCTGTAATAAACTTTCAGTTTAGGGAAAAACAATCTGTGTTTTTGGCATTATGAGGTGCAATAAATTCCTTTATACTGTTAACCCAAGAGATAAAAACATGTTTTGTGGCTGCAGTTCAAGAGCACATGTCCTGCTTGATATGTTCATGCTGGATAAAGGTTAGAGAGTAGGGAAAAGCACAATAGACGTGATAGTTCTATTGCCTATGAATATTTACAGGTCACTAGTAGAGCTGAGTCATGTAACAGAAATGAGTGGGCCACATTGGATTTAGTTGATGTTAATTGGGATTAAGATCTTGCAGGAGCAATGTCATCTGTGGAACTGTTGGACATTCCACTGTCTGTGACCAGTTTAAGTGTAAATCCAGGTGATCTGTCCTTTTCTTAGATTTCTTATTTTTTGTTTCTATGCCTTTTGGCTGTTTTTCTGATTTGTAATATAATTCTCTTTAGATTATTGCATTTGTGTTACTTGTGTACAGAACATGTCAATTCTGTTATTGAAATGAACCTTTATGAATAAATCATCTACAATTTATATCTGCTTATCAGGTTTTGAGTGAGGAAGATTTTCAGCGTTGGTCAAATTTCCGCGAAGAAGCTGAAGCGGCGATTGATAACAGAGAAGAATTGCTTATGGAAACCGCTCAGCATCTAGAAACTAATCTGACTCTGCTTGGTAAGTTGTGCCTACTGCCCTGCGGTTTCTGTGTAAGCAGAAAATAACCTTCTATTGTAAATCAAATTTTATTCTAAACATACAATTTTTCAGAATTGTTTGAAATGTTTTAATTTTACAGGTCTCTACTAAAAAATAATCCTGAAATATTTTTCACTGACCACTGAGCCTCATAATAGACTGACACTTCTCACTGTGTAGAAAACGCATTTCAGCAGTTATTTCTTTATAATCACAGGCAGGATTACTATAAAATATAAAACATCTGTATGGATAACACTTTGAACCCCTTTCAGAATAGGTAATGTAACAGCTTATCTTCCGGGTCCCTGCACAATGACTTCTGCAAAGGTCACAGAACATGTCTTCAAAACTCTCCCATAGAAGTCTATGAGGTAAATTTGTCAAGACTGGCATTCCCATATGCCATTCTTGATCCTTCTTCGCCAGAGTGAGATGCACCTAATTTATTAAGAGGTAAAAGCCCCTCAATGAGTCTCCTCCAGACCAGGGGCGGTCTTGGCATTTCTAAGCAAAGTTATGTCCGGGGGGCCCCCCTGATGACATGCCCCCCCACACATCAAAGACTGGGACTAGAGATGAGCGAGCATGCTCGGGTGGAATTTGCGTGCGCTTTTTCAAATCTGCACGCTAATTCATACGCATATTTTAGTATGTACACTAATGTGTACGCATTTTATAAATTAGTATGCATTAGCGTACTAATTTATAAAATGCGTACGCATTCGGACAAATGCAGTAAGTGACAGCTGGGCGGGCGGTCTTGGGCACCGGCACAAGAGCGGAGCGTGGGGGCCCCCTTGGACGTCGGGGTCCCTATGCAAATGCATAGGATGCGTGGTGCCCAAGACCGCCCCTGCTCCAGACTACTGTGTATATGCCCCACTGCAAGAAGGCAGCCCCCATAAACATGTACAGAAAACAAAATTTAAAAAATCTGCAATCAGAAAATAAAAACGGGTTAGAAAAAAAAGAATTTTGTTATCTGGTTTTAATTTGTAAAAAATATATCTTATTGCTTTCTTTTAAGTGCTTCAGCATATGTCCCACCAATCCATTGACTACAAAGAGTGGCCAGTACTACTCATGATGGTTGTTCCTAAACCACCAGTGGAATTCTCCTAGCTAGGATGGAAGTTATGAAGGTGACATTTTGGCAGAAAGTAACTTGGTCTAGAGTTTTAAGAGTAAGAGAATAAAAACTGCCCCCTAAACCTAGTATCATATGATCCCAAGGAAAGTCCTCATAGACCTGAGCCAGTGCAACCGGAATTACTGACAAGGCAGACTGACTGACATTGCACAAAATAGCACATTTTCTTTTTCTGTAAGACTTGCCTAGAGGCAATCATTTTAGTCCAGACTTGGGTGCACCTTGTTCTGGAAGAATTTGGTTGAGCATTGTGGGAGATATGATTGAGGCACAGCCTTAGTCACACTTTACATATCTTAGTTGTTACCGTAAAAGTATTAATATAAAGTACTGGGAACTATTTAAAGAATAAGAGAAAACTCCTCCAACCGGTTTCCTATCTATAGGTGTTTGATGTTAAAGAATCCCTGGTGACTACTCCTCTCCCTGCAGTGGCATGTCTGCTGTTAGCAACTTCCAGTCTGAATCATCTGATCTACAGTATTTACTTAAGAACATACAACCCATGAGCTTAGCCCTCAGAAAACCCGAAGAATATATCTGCTGGCAGATGGGAGGGGTCACTGAAAGCACCAGTTTCCTGAAGTCCCTGGCCACTAACCAGCGCACATTCTTATAATTCATTTTAGTTCAATATGTTTTACCTCACCAGTAAATTCCTTGCCCCCCACCCAGATGCTTACAAATTGTAGGTCCGCAAAACACGTGCATTGGCCGCATGCACTCTGCAGCGCAATGCGGACACTGGCTTCAATGGGTCCTTGATCGGCAAGATGCAGCTGAAGATAGGACAGGTCTTATCTTTTACGGCACAGAGGCATAGACCCGGAAGCACACAGAAGGGCTTCCATGTGTTTCTGTGCTTCCGGGTCCATGCCTACAAGCCACAAAAGATATGTCCTATCCTTGGCCGCATCTTGTGGATCGTGAAACCATTGACGTCAATGACTCCACAACAGGATGCAGAGTGCACATGGCTGGTGCCCGTGTTTTGCGGAGCCACAGTTTGCAGTCCAAAAAATGAGCACGAGCGTCCCACGGTTGTGAATGCGGCCTGGGAGGGTGATTTACCTAAAATGTGAGGCGTGATGAAGGTAGGGGCACAGAGGTTGTATACAATTTGTTATGACACCCCTGTCAAATATAGGTGGAAGTCCAGTTACGGTAAATGTTTTGTTAGTAGACTCAGGGCCTTCAAACTACATGGATGCAGCTCAGTTGTCTCTGAAAAAAATGTTTTTTTGACTAACACAAGTGAGCAAATGCAAGAGTTACGTTGAAGGCAGTTTCCTCCACTGACTCCATGCCTGCCCACCCATATTTACTCAAGACATTTCTTTCTGGAAAATTAGCAAATACAAATATTTTCTTGTCATTTTTAAGGTGCAACAGGCATAGAAGACCGTCTTCAGGATGGAGTTCCAGACACCATTGCTGCCTTGAGAGAAGCTGGCATCAACATCTGGGTGCTGACGGGTGACAAACAAGAGACCGCCGTTAATATTGCCTACTCTTGCCAACTCCTGGATCAGAGCGACATGGTTTTCACAATCAATACTGAGAGCAAGGTGTGTTGAATTATGGTTACATGGTTGACAACTATATGCAAGGCTAGATTATAGCATCTCAATTACCCCAAGACCTCAACCATTTAGAGGTCTCTACCACTCTATCAGTCTACCGTACACTACTTCCCTGGATCAGAAGTGGATCCAGCAGGGAGGAGAGTACAAGTCCTTGATATTTCCCATTCTCTTTGACTCCACTTCTGACTTTGGCTCAAAAGACTATTCCAAACAAAGCTGTGAAAAACCACCCCTAGTTAGGTACTAATTACTAGAGTATATGGCAGTATTATAGCATTATAGGGTAATTTTATCTAAAAACTGTATTTGTTTCAGTTTTTTCTTCACTTAATGGGAGCTTATTTAGACAGCGTAAGGTACAATAATGTGGTTGTGTTGTGACAACTCATCAATTTCAACCTTTCCAGAAATTGAAAGGGGCCCACACCTTCATTTCTTGTCCAAACTTGTCCTCCATCTTGATCCAGCCCTGTGTGCCTCTAATTTTCAATGATGGCTCAAGTTTTTAATAGCTCCACCTTCTTAGTATAATTAACATCTCTTATATGTATACATATGTACAAATATGGCTTAAAGAATACAGACCCAACGCCTTGGCTTTTTAGCAGCTCCAAGGAGCATTACTTTGCAATAAAGATTAGTAGTACATTTTATTTTTTACGGTATGACTTGTATTCTGGTAGCTATTTTAAAATAGCTTCATGCAAACCGTAAATGACAGGTATGTATTTGGCCAGGAAGTTTCTGGTAGAACCAGTTTTATACACGTCTTCTTGTTGCTTAGTGACACTGATGGGTGCATCAATGGACGTCATGTTTTGCTGGTTTCAAAAACCCAACTGAAATGTTACATGCTTCAGATTCCTGTGAAATATATGTCAGCAGATCTTACAATGCATTTAATGACTACTGTCACTCATTAGAGAATGGGTTTTCAATACTTTTCTACTGACGGACTATTCTCAGGATAAGCCATCAATATCTGATCGGTGGAAATCTGACACCCCGCACCCCCGTCGACAAGCTGTTTTGCAGTAGCTCTGGCACCAGAAGTTATGCAGTATACTGAGCTGGTTACTGCAGTGGATGTAGCCCTGCAGTAACCAGCTCCATCTACAGTACTACACAAATGGACAGAGCTGTGTAATTCAGGTGCCAGAAATACTGCAGAACATCTGATCAGGGGGTGCCAGGTGTCAAATCCCCCCAAATCAGACACTGATAGCCCATCCCGAGGCAGTCAGTAGAAAAGTACCAGCAAACACCTTTAACTCCCACTGATTTCAATGCAATTGACTGGGCATGTGCAGTCTCCTTTCCATAGAGGGTCAGGACCAAAATATTCCAGTTCCTGGAAGCAGTTTGGAAACCCATTTACATACTGTAATTGAAGACGTAGGTTTTCAAGGTACGAAAACAAAAGTAGTAGATGTAGATTCAATGGATTTAAATGGATACACTTCATTCAACTGTTTTCACTGTTTTGATATCTTGTGCGGGCATTTAAGAGGTATATTATATTGAAGATGCCATTATAATTTCACTTCTGTTACACCACTTTAGGTAACTGTCTTCCTGAAAGACCATGTTATAGAATAGAGCTCCTCAAACTTTTCCTACTAGGGCTGTACCAGTCAGTGTGTATTGATGCCATCATCTGTTCTCTGCAGAACATTAATCTAAGCATGTAAAATTGTTTCATCCATGGTACAGCTTATGTATCACTTCTGTAAAAGCTGCATTCCCAGCCTCATCTCATGTACAACTAGGAGATCCCTCACAGTGAAGCTTCTATAAACTGTGCCCTGTATACAAGATGTAGCAATCGTCATCATCTGTTTGAATAATCCTCTGATAGTTCAATAGTTCATCAGTATCTGATCTGTAGGGGTCCGACACCTAGGACCCCGCCATTTGAGAAGGCAGCGGCGCTTGCGGTAGCACTGCAGTCTTCTCTCAGCTTAGCCTAGGCCAGTGATATCACGTTCATTGTCTACGTGGCCTAGGAGCAGCTCAGCCCCATTCAAGGCGCCGGGCCTTCTCTAAACAGTTGATCGGCGGGGGTCCCGGGTGTCGGATTCCCACTGATCAGATACACTCTATCCTCTGGATAGGTCATCAGTATCTGCACACTGTTTCTTCCCTCTTCTCAGTGAATTAATCAGAGCTGCTGTGACGGTTCCATCTGTAGTTCTTATCTGTACTTTGCTATCAGCTCATAAACACTCGTTGTTATCGGTTTTCTAAGAATTTAGTTTGACTGTTTTTGAGCTGTTAGAAGATCAGAGATGAGGGCTATAGAAAGTGCCATCAGAGCACCTTCCTGACGGATTCACTGAGAAGAGGGAAGCAACAGTAGAGAAAAAAGACTAATTGAAAAAATTATTTTTAACCCAAAATGAGTGGGATGCAATAGAAAAAACTAAATAGCCCCCAAAGATGTCCATAGTCTTTAAACTAATGATTTCTTCAGTTTTATTTTTTAAGGCTGAGTTCACATCTGCATTGTCCATCTGAGGAACAGAAAAAAACAGAACAATTAAACAGATTGAATAACAGATACAACAAACAATTTTGTTTCTATCCATCACTCATTAACTTCAATGTTAAAAAAGAAAAAGGAAAGCTCATTTCCGACATGTTTCTGTTATGTTAGCTGAAAAGAAAAGTCTTGCAGTCATTTTTCTTTTGTCAAAAATAACAGAAACCTGAGGGAACTGAGTCAAATTTGGATACTAAAATGGATACTAAAGTTACACAGTTTGTATTTTTGTTCTTTAACGGAACAAAACAACCAAAACCTACATTACATTGGTAGGTGTATGAGATTTGGAATTCTCACTATCCTGAGTGAAGTAGTTATGCATGGCTACTACACCTCTGAAATCAATAGAAGTCACTCCATAGCCATTCTGAACTATGGGAAGGGGTGTGTGATCAGAACTGAAGAGAAAAAAGTTGACATTGTGATGTCCGAGTTGAACAGCACCCATGATAGAAAGGGCAGGTTCCAGGTGTGTTGATGCTTTTCAACCAGGACATCACACAGGACAGGCTCCAGATGTTGAGGATGCTTTTCAACCAGGACATCTCACAGGGCAGGCTTCAGGTGTGCGGATGCTTTTCAACCAGGACATCACACAGGACAGGCTCCAGATGTTGAGGATGCTTTTCAACCAGGACATCTCACAGGGCAGGCTTCAGGTACAGTGCCTTGCGAAAGTATTCGCCCCCCCGGGAACTTTTAAACCTTTTGCCACATTTCAGGCTTCAAACAAAAAGAAATAATATTTTAAATTTTTGGTGAAGAATCAACAACAAGTGGGTCACAATTGTGAAGTGGAACGAAATTTATTGGATGATTTAAACTTTCTTTGTAATAATAAAACTGAAAAGTTGGGCGTGTAAAATTATATGGGTGTGTTTTCGACCAGGACATCACGCATGGCAGGTTCCAGGTGTATGGGTGTGTTTTCAACCAGGACATCACACAGGGCAGGCGGCTCCAGGTGTAACAACAAACTGGAGAACCCCTTTAGCATAATGCCTTTAAGGCCACAAAGGTTGAAAACACATTCTCCCTCCTCCTTCAGTCCAAACCTCAAATGATTACACATTCTTAAACACACATATGACACACACAAATCTCTGTTTGGAAATAGTCTCTTACATCTGGGTGTCATAGCAGGGTTCTGCGGCCTACAGCTTAACTAAATAGCGATAACTAAAAGACACACAAAGTGCTTGACAAACTCAGGTGTGCCTCAGGTATGCCTCACCTTTCTGATGTAGCAGGATTTTAACTTGTTGGCAAATTGTTAAGGGAGTTGGTAGTACAGGTATAGCAGAAGCTGATGTGGTTCGGCTTGAACTTTTTTGCTGTGATTTAAACTGTTTTAAGGTCATGTTTCCTGCAGTCCTATGTAAAAAAACAAACACCAGAGAAGATTTACTGCATTGGGCTCTGTTCACATCTGCGTCATAGCAAAAACAGAAACCACATTGCAGTGACCAGATTCATCACATGATGGTCACTAATGGAACTCGATCGACCCATTTGACAGGAGACGCTGGGGTTCCATTATAGTGTCTGTCGTTTTGATGGAAAAAATGCACTACATATGGCTCTATTCTTCCCACCAAATATGACAGGATCTGTGATATCTTTCCACTCAGATGTGAACACAATCTTAGCACTTCTACATCTGTACTTAATAAAAGGCACTGCTATTTCACATCCCACAGCCTGATCTTTACTATGAGGCGTGGACTTTAGATATAGTACCAGCGTCAACCCTGTAGTTATCATTTACATGTTCAACAATTATTGGAACTTCACTTAAAGTGTCCTTTGTATCTGGTGTCATAGGAAACCTGTGAGTCTATTTTGGACTGCACTCTTGAAGAGGTCAAAAAGTTTTCCCCTGAGAAAAAGAAGAGGTGGTGCTTTAAAAAACGAAAGACAGAAGACAATTGTGACACAACCATGGCTCGTCCTGAGGTCGGACTGGTCATCGATGGAATTACATTAACCGTAATCTTCCAAGGCGGTTTGGAAGAAAAATTTTTGGAGTTGACCAAGTATTGTCGTTCTGTCCTGTGCTGTCGTGCTACACCTCTACAGAAGAGTATGGTGGTCAAACTGGTGCGCAACAAGCTGAACGTCATGACGCTTGCTATAGGTAACTATTAGAGATTTGTTATAATGAAATGCAATCCTTCCCAGAGTTCACATAAGTATTTATACACTGAGGCCACATAACTTTTTCAACAATTTTCTTCTTCTGCACAATCTAGAAAAATACCCTAGAATTGGTCAACAAGTAAGCTAGCTATAAGATCACCTGTCTGGTGTGTTTCTACATCTCTTTTATTTTAATGACCAGGTTTATGCAGCTTCTTTCAGTTTATGAACTACTAGCAACTATGAAATATTCTATATTCGGTGAACTGTAACTTGATTTATATTCATAATTTCTCCAGGTGATGGTGCAAATGATGTCAGTATGATTCAGTGCGCAGACATTGGGATTGGGATTTCTGGTCAAGAAGGCATGCAGGTACATTCTGAGATCATAAAATTGTCCTTATTATGACTATACTTTTTACCTGAAAACATTACATCCCTTTCATGGGTGAAGAAATGAAATAATGTTTTACCCATTGTTTTCCTGTATCTTTGTTTTTTTTCTGCCATCATTTATGGTGTCTGTGGGCAGCATAAAGTAGTGACAGACATCCTTATTGTGGCAGTGTCTCACTTACTTTACAATATGTAGTAGATTTAAAGGGGTTCCGAGATCAGAGCTGACCCCGGACATATCCCCTTCTTCCCCCACTCAGCACTGTGATATAAGCATCGGGGCATTTTATGCTCCCATGCTCTCCTTTGCCCTGCACTGGATCCCGTAGGACAAGGGCTTTTTTGGTTGTTTTTACACTGCTAGGTGGAGGCTTCCGCCTAGCAGTGTTGCCGGTGACGTCACCGACTCTGATGGGCGGGCTTTTCATCACCATTTTACAGGCTAGGGCAGAGCTAAAGCCTGCCCATTAGTGCTGGTGACCTCACTGGGCTCACTGCTAGGCGGAAGCCCCCTGCCTAGCTTTGCCCATGGAGAGCCCGAACCGTCACCGGATCTCCAAAAAAAAGCCTTTGCCCTGCGTGATTCAGTATGAGTATTGACAGGAAGTCCAGTAAAATGCTAACTTGTCTCCAATATGAATAAACCTTTGCATCCAGATTTGACCACCTACCTACAGTTTTGTAATATAGCTTTGTCTCTTGATTCCAGGCTGTTATGTCCAGTGATTTTGCAATATCTCGCTTCAAACATTTAAAGAAACTATTGCTTGTCCACGGTCACTGGTGCTATACTCGACTGGCAAAAATGGTCATCTACTTCTTCTATAAAAATGTGGTAAGTTTTTTTTTTTATATATATATACAGTGTATCATAACTACTAAAACTGTGCTTTTGGAAGGTGTATACGCAGCAATTCCATAAATAAAATGGAGCCTAGCAAATGAGCAGATTGTCCTATCAAAGGTAGAGAGCAGGACATTAGATATGACACTGCCATACCTCAGAGAGGAGCTACTACAGTACTATGTTCCCATAATAAAGTGATGTCCGTTTAGTGTGTATACCAGGAAAGTTACTACACACTAAACGTGTCTATAGGGTTACATTAGCCAGAATGAGGCCAAAACAATATGTTGTATACCACTAAAAATACAGCATGGAATAGCATAGTAGACTGCACTGTTCCATACAATGGTGCCCAGTAAAAAAGGTATAATTGTAAATCTGATAAACTGGGGAGTTAAAATAATTTCATGGGGTTTTTTTTTGTTTTGTTTTTTTTTTAAATGTTTTGTCAGATATTTGGGAGTATTTTTGATAAATTAATATCTGGAAAAGTTGCCATGTCCATAAAAACTAATCACAATGGCTACAGTGGATACTGCCACCTTAAAGGGCATCTGTCATCAGATTTGTGCCTATGAAACTGGCTGACCTGTTATACGTGCACTTGGCAGCTGAAGACATCTGTGTTGGTCTCATGTTCATATGTGCCCGCACTGCTGGTAAAAAGTGAAGTTTTAGTATATGCAAATGATCCTCTAGGAGCAACAGGTGATGTTGCTGTTACACCCAAAGGCTTTGCTCTCTGTGTTACTGCCACTCCATCTCCCACTTTAATTGACAGGACCAGACAGTATAAACATTATCAAGGCCCTGTGAAATCAAAGTGGAAAGGGCATGGCAATTGCAGAGAGCTGCGTCTGTAGGTGTAGTCGCTACTCCCGCGTTGCTCCTAGAGGCTCATTTGCATATACTAAAGCTTCATTTTTACAAGCAATGTGGGCACATATGAACATGGGACCAACACAGATGCCTTCAGCTGCCAAGTGCACATGTAACAGGCCAGCCAGTTTCATAGCTACAAATCTGCTGACAGATGCCCTTAAAAGAGCATCTGTCACCATGATAAACCCTACTACACCAGGCATAGTATCTGCTGGGGCTGATCATAGTGACTAAAATGAGCCATTTCTATTTGCAGTCAGTATTACCAATGCAGTGAAATTCTTGTTTTCAGTTATATGCAAATGAGGTACTCCGTGCACTCAGGGGCTGGCCTAGTTCTATGGAGCACCACTTCATCTCTGCTTCTCTCTGTTGCCACTCCCTCTTCCAGTGAGATTGGCAGGGCCACTCATCCTCACTGCTCCGATGTCTGGCTGTGAAATCTCACGCCTGCCCAGGCTTCAGTACCATTGGTGCACGTGCAGTGAAGATCTTAAAACGTGGTTGACCGAAGGGATCATCACGGCATTGGGTCATGTACAAGATTTCAGGGTCAGGCCCTGTCAATCTATTAGACAGTATGTAATGGGATGAGCTAAAGAATTTCATGGTTTACAATAACTGAGAGGGGTGAGATATGATGAGTTACTGGAGATCACAGGCCAACATACAACCCTTACATGGGCCCCTCTGCTGTGTGTCTACGCCAGAACTAGATGATTGGTTGCTATGGAGAGCACATCTATTTTTTCAGATTTTTTAAATCTATTTTTTATGCATTAGAAATGGAGAATGCAACATCAATGTAATGTTGTAGTCCAGGAATAATCTATCCGGGAGACACCTGTATGGAATCTATCTCCGGTGATTTGCAGTTGTTTTAAGTATTTTTTGAGAGCTGCTTTATGAGTAATCTGTGTATAGTCAGTAACTGATTACGGCATCTATCAAATTAAATTAGTGCTAACAATTTGCATATACAACACATAATTAATGGCGGTTATAGTCTTAGACAATGCTAATGTAAGAAAATGTG
Source organism: Rhinella marina (assembly GCA_900303285.1). Lineage (NCBI taxonomy): Eukaryota > Metazoa > Chordata > Amphibia > Anura > Bufonidae > Rhinella > Rhinella marina. The sequence goes on from ONZH01027130.1 coordinate 508,184, forward strand.
TGAAGATGTAACATGAAATGATATTATCTTTTAGTTGTCCTGGCAACCATTTTTTAATAACATTTTTTTTCTCTGACGCAGATCAAATTAAGCACTTTTTCTTTTTCCCCCTAAAGTTTAATAATGCAAATGATGTGATTACTGAAAATGAACTTAATTTGAATGAATGAATTGCACACAGATAGAATTCCGACATCTTTAAATTCAAAGTGAATAAAAAAAGAAAGAAGCGCTACTGAAAATAAAGACTTATTTTCTACATTTCACATTTAATGAGGGATAAAAACTTAAAACCAAGCAAAATCTTTAAACTGTTTTCCTCCTTCCGGTATTATTACTGCTCAGTAGAAGACAAACTCATTCATCTTAAAATGCTTGCCACCAACATAAAAGCTCCTCTGTCTTCCCCATTAACTTATAGATACGTTAATCATATTAATAAATGAATGTGATTCTTCCACCGGGATAATGAATCTGCAGTATTTAGATAAATTCTTCTCACTTTGTTCTGATCTCTGTTTATGAATGTTATTCTAGTAGAAGACCATTTAATACAGGAACTGGCAAGATATGCGCTTTCCTGTTAGTAAGTACTCTAGGTTGGTTTCTAATACAAATGAGGGTAATGTGGAGCATTTGGATGTTATAGAGGGAGTTCTGCATTTTATCCTGTAGTAGCTTCTCTTGAAAATTACAGTTGATTATTGGAGATTGCAGGTAACAGACCAGTGAGTGAGTTAATTTCCTGCCGGTCCATGTTCAGTCATCCAAAGGTTGTTTTAGGAAAGACTTTGATAGCATAACTCTAACATATGCCACCAATGTCCGACTGTCAGGATCCAACAGTTGTGACCCAGTCATATCCTATTGGCTCTGCTTTCTCTGTAAGCCATGTGGTCAACTATTCACTATACTGGGCCTACCTTGTGGCTTCTAAAGAAAACCAAGCAAGTTCAGAAGGCATCAATGTATTTTCCATGACAAAGGGTTCTCCAAAAAAAACAATAATAGTTGAAATAGTAGACCACTAGAAATGCTATAACTTTTTATTATGCTCAACAGTGGTTTCTTTGCTAATAAAAGTCTTTACCTGACCTTTCTGTATTCAGTCCCTCATATCATTCCCTGTTTGGTTTAGCTTTATTTTCACTACAATCTTCTTTGGAGATTTTCAAATTCTTGATGATTCCTGTCAATGTGTATGTCTTTTTCCATTCCTTTCTCCTGCGATAAAACCTTAACCATTAACCTTAAATGACTGTTGTATCAAGAACAGTTGACCTTCTTGATGTTCACATGCACATAGATAATAGGTACTACTAGTGACCATGTCTCATTCTAAGCAATGTTTATACTTCTTCTGTACTTGTATCTATTGATTAAGGTTGTTTTTTTTCTAGGCATATGTCAACCTCCTGTTCTGGTTCCAGTTCTTCTGTGGCTTCACAGGTACCACGATGATTGACTATTGGCAGCTGATCTTCTTCAATCTCTTCTTCACATCCGTGCCTCCACTTGTGTTTGGAATACTGGACAAGGATGTATCAGCAGACACACTCATGAGTTTGCCAGAGCTTTACAAAAGTGGACAACAGTCGGAGGTACACAATGTCAACTTTAAATAAACCTCATTTTTCAGTTCACATCCAAATCTGTCAAAATGATATTTTCCTTTTATTCCGATTACCCTTGGCAAATAGTATCCCTGAAGATGCATATTAATTTTACATAGTGAGGCAAATTGCTTTTGTTCTCTATTTGAACAACCTTGTTAATATTTAATTGAATAAATTATATACTTTTCGCAGAGTTAAGTAACAATATATAGACCTTGAGTGACTTGAATAAAACATTATTTTTTATCATACTGAGTGTATTAGATAAAGGATAAAGATAGTCACCCTACTGCTCCTATATAGAAATTATGATCTACAGATTGATCTCAAATGGAAGACATGGAACAGTGGTCTTTTACTTTTCAAGGTGAAAGCAGTGGTGTAGGCATTTACATTCAGGCCCTGGAATATAAAAACTTCAAAGCCCCTTAGGGCTCATAAGAAGACACTAGTATTAAAGATCTTGGGAGCCCAGTATTAAATATTAGGGCTCAGTATCTTCACGTTACACTTCTGTTTCAGGAATGAATGTTTATTTTACTGATACTTCTTGGTACAATGACTGTATGTTTCTTCTTTTAGTCATACAAGATGTCTACATTTTGGATAGTCATCCTAGATGCTTTCTATCAAAGTCTTATCTGCTTCTTTGTTCCTTACCTTGTAAGTACTTATTTTTTTTCTGTGTTTTGGTTATCATTGTACCACGGCATCCCAGCGGCTCACCAAGCACAGCTCCGTACATTGTATTGTGGCTGTGCTTGGTATTGCAGCTCAGCCCCTTTGACTTGAATGGGGCTGAACTGCAACTAGGCCATGTGACTAATGTACAGTGACGTCACATGGCCTAGGAAGAGGCTGCGGCATTCATGGAGTGCTGGCCTCTTCCAACAGCTGATATGTGGGGGTCCTGAGGGTAGGTCATCAATATATTTTATCAGTCCCAACTTGGTACTGCTATTGAAAAAACTTTTTTTTAAAGCAGGTACTCTGAAGTATAACTGTACATACTTTCCAGGAGATGTTCTGTTTCTAGAAATTTAGATACACGTGTGTTTCCAGATGTATAGCTATATATGAGTAATTCTAGAGGTACAGTATAGCTAAGTGTTGCCAGAGGTATGGCGATGAATGATACCTGTTCTCAGACAATAACTACTGTATTTGTAGGAATGTTTTCAGAAAGTATAGTTATGCCAGCAGTTGCTAGAGCTACAGTATGGTTATTATGGGTATTCCTAGAGATATAGCCACCCATGCACATTTCCCATAATGTTAGCTTTTTACTCTACATACTTCAGTTAGAAATCTTAGAAATTATACATGTCCTTTATATAGCTCACAGATTTATCTTGAGGGTAATTTTTGAAGTCTGTTTGCAGGAGTCTCTTTCCCTATTTTACACCAAATGTATCAAATTTCACACAATGTGCCAAAGATTTGCAACTTTTTGAAGCCTGAATTTTGGAGTGCAGGGCTTTACACATCCCCCATGGAATGTTGCTACAATAGAATCTGTGATTTGGCGTTAAATACTGTTGGAGTGCTGTTTTTTTAAGAACCATTGACCTAGTGATCATTTTGCTCTTTTGGTTTTTTTTTTAGACATACTATAGATCTGGGATCGATCTTTTATCATTTGGCACTCCCATAAACACTTCTGCCCTCTTTACTATATTACTCCATCTTGCTATTGAGATAAAAAATTGGGTAAGTTATGAAGCGTGTGTTTTGTTATTTTTATTTGATATATTAGTAATAGTTTTGTCTCACGATAAAGATTTTTGCTGAGAAATTATAGCTAGACAGGTAAACAGCTAGCACCTGACCAGTCTAGTTCAGTCAATGCCAGCATTGATTCTTACTGCTTTGCTTACAAAATACAATATTCTGTTGGTACCATGTCGATATTTCTTTCTGTCTTACTAAGCATTAACCTGATGAATCACATAAGGTCTCCTTTATGTCAGAAGGATATGTTTACACACTTTTTTCTTTTTCTCAAGACATTTTGTACCCATAATTTTCTATGGGCCAAACATATATTCAAACTCATTGGCTCAGATTTACTAATGTGTCTGGGGAAAAATGCATTCGCACATCTGGTTATAAGCGTGGTATGAAAGAGGCTTAATCATGCATTACAACTAGGGATGAGTGAACGTGTGTTTTATAGGTTCGGGTTTTATTACAATTCTGATATCAATTCCGTTACCACGGGCCATTCTATGACGGAATTCTATGATGGAATATATGAAGAAATGTCTGTAAGAGGATGCTTCTGGTTTCCGTACCAGGAAACCAGGCGGATCCCTTATGCAGCTCATAGACCTTTATTATGACAGAAAGCAAAACGGAATGCCTTTAAAGGCATTCCGTTATGTATTCCGTCATAGAATTCCGGTATGGTCCGTGGTAATGGATCCATATCGGAATTGTAATAAAACCCAAACCCCGAACTTGTAAAACACAGGTTCGCTCATCCCTAATTACAACCCTTACTCAATACTGATGAGATCAGTCTTCAGTAAAATATGTTCAAATGTGTTTGTCTAAAAAAAAAATGTGTGAAACTGATGCATTTTGTTATACAGTACCTATTACATACTTGCCAACAGTCCTGATTTTGCCATGACAGTCCAGAGAATTAGCATGCATAAGCCCTGCCCGAAAGTGGGTATTCCGGGGATGCGCCTGGGTGGTCCAAGATCGGGCTTAAACATCCTGATTTTTTTAAGTTTAACTTTTTAAGTGTTGGCGAGTATGAAAATACAGAGTCTGAGGGGGTGGTGCATCACATGCATTGAAGGAATACTAAAGAGGCAATCCCCATTTCATGCACCAGCCCTGCAGGCCCTAGGCTAGATAAAACACAGGCCCAGATTTACTAATGTATCCTCACCAAACATCTGTCTAAAAATTGGGTTATTTGATGCATCTGGGGTTTCTATACATTTTTCATTCATGCTTGAAAAGGGGTGCGGCTTACCTAAAGTGGGCATGAATTTATGTGAGAGAAGGCAAGGCCTTCTGCATCAAAAACTACATGTGATTCCACATATAGCTTCAATGAAGACCAATCACCATTTTGTGCTTCTGTTTACAGACTATAGTACATTGGGTCACAATGATTGGAAGTGTTGCTATCTATTTTGCTGTTTCGTTGGCATACACTGCCATATGTGTTTCTTGTGAAGTGCCATCTCCGTACTGGATAATGGAAAAGCAGATGTCAGACCCTGCTTTCTATTTGGTCTGTATTTTTACACCAGTTCTGGCCCTTCTGCCACGGTAAGCATTTCTCCTTTTCTAGACAGTATGTCTTCTGATGTGGTAAAGTTGTCAGTAATTTCCAAGTATGTGGAGGTCATACAAGCCACGTAAAAGAGGCTGTTAGGACAACATTAGGAAAAGAGGAGGAAAAAATATACCAAACATGAGGCAGACAGCAAAACGCATGAATGGAGACCATTAGCACCTGCATTAGTGATCTGAATTGTAATGAGGCTGAGGTTTATACAGAAAAGACGTTATGTGTCATCTTTTCTAGTTCCTTATATTATTAATGGATTAGGCCGTGTGGATGTCATAGAGGGGGCCCCACGACACTCATCTGTTAGCGAGAGAACAGAGCCAGTGCAATGAGCTGCTCCAGATTTGGAGGCATTGAATGGGCCCACTTGGATGGGCAAGCCACAGTATCATACACTGCTGTAGTAAATAGGACATTTGATTTCCTCATCGAGGGGGTTTCCAGGGTAGTCCATCAAAGACCTTTATCATCAGAATAAACTCTTTTGCACAAGAGGCCAGCGCATCATATGCTAATGATACAAATTTGTATCTTATTGAACAGGTTCTTCATCAAAGCGCTCAGAGGTACATGTGGTGTAGCCCCTACCACAGAAGCTCACAAACTGGATAAACTGAGTAAAGAAGAAAGGGAATTCAAAATCCAGGAATGGAGGGACAAGCGTAAGAATGAAATTACTTCCGACCTTTACGACTCCACCGTTAATTGCACAAATGGTTTATCTGCAACTCCAGAAAGGGTGCTTCACAATGTGTGCTCACCTAGCCATGGTGACAGCAGTTACAATCCTCCCAGGGACGCGGATAATGCGATATCACCTCTTGCACGAACGGTAGCTCCATCTAAAGGGGTTGCAGATCTCTTAAGAGAGAACGATGACGACTTCAGCAGATCGAACCACCGCAGGTCTATTAGTACGGTCACTGTTTAAAGACAGATGTTATTTGGAGATTGTTTTATCTCCCAATTTATATGTATATATCGTTCAGCTGCTGCGTAACCCATATTGGGGAAAAAGAGGTCAAAGTTGCCTCCACCTTCAACTGTGAAGTTGTTTTACACACTGGAAACCAATTTGATAAATTTTAGTGACTGGTGCAATACCGACTTTTTATGTGAAGGAAAATGAACTGTTAAGCCTCTGTGGACACTGTTTTCTATCCAACCTTTGGTTCTTCCCATACAAAGTGGAACATTATCTTGGACGATCTGCATCACAAGTTTACAACATTTTCTACCAACGAGCTATTAGTTTGCATTACACATTTGCTGCACTTGACCATGAGTCACTCTACCCATCATCCATAGTCAGAAGATGGATGCATATAAATGCAGGGGGATTTGTATTATGTGCAAGATAATTGCACAAAATCCAGTGACTTGAATCATGTTTCCTTAGTCATGTGTGAGTCTGTGATTTCATTAGTCTTACTTATTTTAATGATGTATGTCACATTCCAGAATCAGCAGTTCAGGTGACGGAAAAGAGGACTTGTCACAGGACATTTTCATTATGCCAGCCACCTGTATGTTGTCCTCTTAAAATATCCAAGCTCACTTAAGCCCTAAAGCCCTAGATACATGTGTCTAAAGAATCAGGGATGGGGCTAACACTATTTATTGAATGTATTTGCACCCCCATAAGATGCTCTAATATAAAATGGACATGTCCTGGTGGGAGATTTAGTTTACAAAGTCCTGGAACTCATTCCATTATGCCAAATGTATGTGCCAAGTGAATGAAATGTTGCCTTCCCTGCATGCCACAAATGTCAACTTCTATTTTAACTGTATTTTAAGAAAATATGGGGTCATTTATCAAACTGGTGTAAAGTAGAACTTTACACCCATAGCAACCAATCCGATTCCACCTTTCATTTTCCAAAGGAGCTGACCAAAATGAAAGGTGGAATCTGATTGGTTGCTATGGGCAACTAAAGGCCGTTCTACTTAATACCAGTTTGATTTATTAGAGCTGCCATGAACAAGATCACAGTATGAGTGTGTGTATGTATATATATATATATATATATATATATATATATATTTTATAAAATTAGACATTTACCTAGTTTTTTTCAATTTATTTATTTTTAGCTTTGTGGCACAACAGAATCAATACTTGAAAGCCTGTATTCAGTTCACTTAAAAAAATACAATTACAGAACAGACAATGTGTTTGTTTAGTTTTATTTTTTATTTTTTCAGTTTTTAATGAAACATGTAGCTTGCCATCTCCTCTTACTGTACAGCTGTTGCACTTTTTTTTTAGTACTATGAAAATATGTAAATTAATATTGTTTATTAACCACAGTAGATTCATTAATTTTGAGTTCGGCTCAGTTCACATTTATTTCCATTCTGTTGAGGTTGAGATGTCTTTGAAGGCAAGAATATTGTAGTCTGCAATGGTATTTTTGCCATTAAAAACATTGTAAGAATTTTTGGGATCCATGTGAAATTGGGTCTGTCACCGCTGGTGAAAGCTGTGCTCATGATAACAGTACTCTAGACATTGAAAATCGGGTAAGAAAAGCAGCTGGCTGTATATTTTCATGATTCCCAGTCATCTATGGTAATAAAGCATCATTTATATTCAATAGGATCGTTGTGAATGGTGCCAGTAACTGAGCAGTTGCCCATAGCAACTGACATCATCACACTCAAGCAGTTTCCATTGTTGCACTGGTTGCAACAAGCACAACAACTATGGCTGCACCAGTGCTTATTAATATATCATAGGCTGCTGAGAATCGAAGACCTGTCATGTTCTAAGCCTAAACTGGAGCAAAAGAAAGGGACTATTATTAAAAAAAGGGGTATTTTCAATTGGCTATTGCAAGAAAGAACAACTGACAGCCATCACTTAAAAAAAAAAAAAAAAAAAACACTGCGGATCGGATAATAGCATATTATGTAATGTGTGCATACGCTCAGTCATGTCGAGTACTGTGAAAGATCTCCGAGGTATAAAAGACTTACGTGAAGCGTGTTATCAGAGTGGTAAGTCACCAGTGAGGAACATTTTAGCACAGGTAATGCAAATCTGTGTCCTTTGTGTGTGACATCTCGCCAGCTGTCGCAGAATAATAATATTAAAGTTCCCCATGTCTAGTCTCTAATGTAAGTGCCACCCATCAAAACACATTTACCAATACTTTGAGAAAGATGGAGGAAGTTAAGATAGTACTGGTTGTGGTAAACTACACCCTCCAGCCTAGAGCATCATGGGGGCTGTAGTCCTGAGATATCTAGACACCAGGCTGGTGACTTGTTCTCTAGGGGATTCTTAGCTGCATGTATAGGTAAACCGTTCGGAGTGAAATTATTTTAGGAAATTGCCTCTTATAAAATAACCGAATATAATTTACGAAAGCTGCTCAGAAGTAGGAGATTTACTTTAAAATTTTGCATAATATTAGAAAAACATGTCTGCTTTCAGAAACAGCGTCAGTCTTATCCATGTATCAAGTCTAGTATTGCAGCCTTATCTCATTCACGTCAATACAGCAGAGTTGCAATACCAGACACAGCCAGTGGACATGAGTGGCGCTGTTTCAGCCATGTGTTTGTAATCTGGTACAACCCCTTTAATCTTGCTATGGTTTGCACTGGACAATGTGTACTCACCATAGTCATGAAATGCAGGTGCTTACACTTTATGTTGTATAAACCAATCTAACCACTGTTAAAATCTACAGTGAGGTTTATTTAACTGAGTCATTTGGAATTCACCATGAAAAAAAAAACAGAAATGTTATTATATTCAAGCTTTGTATATCTATGGTACCATGTTATTATTGTGAATGCTCCTATAACAGCATTTCACTAATATGTTAGTGGAAGATCGTTTCCTCCCATTGCCTTGTTAACCACCCACCAACAGGGACAGACTGCCATAAAACAGCTTGTACTCTGCTGCTGGCCAACCACAGGATATCCTTATGGGAGCCCCTGACATTGTACATTTCACAAGCCTTCCTTATCACATGTTTACATGAAAATGGGGTGAGAGAAAAGTCTGGACACCCCCCTTTTTAACTGGTGTAATTTGACTTCCAGTGTGTGGAAATATTAATTGGGAGGGAGGCTGCAATATTTGGAAGAGGATATGTTTTCAGCCATTTTAAAATCTGCCATTGAATTCAGCAAAGGGGCATTCCAATGGGAAGGGGTTTGTGTGATTTATCATTCTTGGCTAGAATTTACTCAGAAACACACTGGAAGTGTCTGGTTTGACCAGTCTTTGCCTCTTTAGGAGTTGTGTGGTTGAAATTTCCTAAAGTGCTTCACATGACGTGTTACATATGTCCACCATTTTGCCAGATGCACATGGTTAAAACTTTAATCCAGTTTCCTTGAACACGCTGAAGAACCACAGATGATATGTCTTCGCGGCACAGAGCCATATTGTGCATTATGGTGTGCTGTGAAGAAGTATCACCTGCGGTTTTTCAGTGTGTTCATGAAGATTGGATGAAACATTTAATCGGCAGAATGGTGGACACATCAAGCACTTTAGGAAATTTTGACCTCACTTAACATCTAAACTGGTAAAGATAGGTCAAAACTGACACGCCCAGTGTGTTTCTGAGTAAATTTTAGCTAAAACCGATATACCGTATCACATGAACCCCTTCCCACTGAAGCCTGAGCTAAATTCAATATGGCAGATTTCAAAATGGCGGCTGAATAGTTCCTCCACCAAATAATGCAGCTTCTCTCCCAATTACTACTTTCACACATTGGAAGTCACAAGTCAATTTTCTACAAATTACACCAGTAAAAGGATGTGTCCAGACTTCTGCCTCACCCTGTATATTGTGCTGCAGATTTGTATACGCTATTTTTGTAGTCACTGTAAAGCGTGCTTTCAAAATCCCCTCATTGGTTGCCATTGGCGACACCTCTCTGTTTCCCCTCACCATTTTCCGATATATTGTGATATGCGATGCAGCTGCCGTCCATTTATCCACCATGTGACAATGAAATCAAGGGAGGATCATTCTCTGACATACTTTTAGCATTTATTTTAGGGCTTGTTCACATGTCAGTTACTTGATCAGTTATTTCCATCAGTTATTGTGAGCCAAAACCAGGTGCGGGTCAAAAACACAGAACAGGTGCAAATCTTTTCATTACACCTTATCTCTGTGGAGGCTCCAATCCTGGTTTTGGCTTACAATAACTGATGGAAATAACTGATCAAATAACTGATGTGTGAACAAGCCCTTACTTCTCAATCACTGTGTGGAAACTCAGGGAACATTCATTGTTAATTGTACTAAAGTATGTATTTATTAGTATTTTTATTTATCATGTGCAAGAAAAATCTTTCTGGTGCTTTTTTTGTTAATGGAGATGTCTGCCCCACATCACATGTGATCACTGTTGTCAAATGTTTTAACATAACACATTAAAGATTTGGTTTTAAAATGGTCATGACTGTCATTTTCTAGATTCCATAATACAGACATCAGTATGAGGGCCACCATTCCCCTGCCCAAGATGAGATCTTGCTCTTTATCCCATTACCCATTTCTTAAATGACAGAAGAGGTGTGTGCTCTTTAGGGTGCTCTTTGTATTCAGAAAATCCACACCAAAAAATGCACATAAATACACACTATTTATTACTGTTTTTGTATTGTTTTTATGTGGTTTTTGATCTGAATTTTAGGTTTATGTAAACAACCCCATTGAAGTCTATGGGGAAAACCACTATGTGGAATCACACACAATTAACATGCTGCAGATTTCAAAATCCACACAACAGGTCAATTTCCACACACATGGGATTTGTCTAATTTCATACACTTTGCTGGTACTGTATTACACTGCATTTTTTCCACACAAAATCCACATGTAATCTGCACCGTTTGCAGCCACCCTTAGGCCTCTTTCACACAAACCTTGTTTTTGCGGGCTCCGATCCACATTTTTCACATGAAAAATGCGGACCCATTCATTTCTATGGGCCCGCAAAAAATGCGGACAGCACACCGCGTGCTGTCCGCATCCATTGCTCCGTTACGTAGCCCGCAAAAAAAAATAGAGCATGTCCTATTCTTGTCCGTATTACAGACAAGAATAGTACTGTTCTATTAGGGGCCAGCTGTTCCGTTCCGCAAAATATGGAATGCACACGGATGCCATCCGTTGTTTTTGCGGCTCCGCAATTTGCGGACCGCAAAACACAACGTTTGTGTGAAAGAGGCCTTAGGCTTATACTGCCCTTTACATCTGCCAATACAATGAGCTTTAAACAAGATGCATTAGACCAGGTCTCTTGCGAATTCACTGTACATTTTGCAATGGAGTCCACAGCAAAATCTATATATTTTACATTAGGATCTTGTGGATTTGTTGCGGATTTCACCCTATGGATTGCAAATGGTGAAATCTACACGTTACACGTAATTGACATGTGGATGTGGCTGTGGATTTAAAATGTCAGTGTCTGCACATATGTTTTTATTCCCTGTAGTGTGTGGATGAGATTTGTTCAAATCTTAACCACTTTGCTGCTACAGTAATACATTGTAGATTTACCAAAAATCTGAATGGAAAATCTGCAGTGGTTTTGCTTAATACCCGAAGATCAGTCAGAAGGTCTGTTTTGTTTCCCCAGAACCCGTGCTACTCTTATACTATACAGCATGGAGTACGGATTATACTGTATACTATACAGCATGGAGTACGGATTATACTGTATACTATACAGCATGGAGTACGGATTATACTGTATACTATACAGCATGGTGTACGGATTATACTGTATATTATACAGCATGGTGTACGGATTATACTGTATATTATACAGCATGGTGTACGGATTATACTGTATACTATACAGCATGGTGTACGGATTATAATCTATACTATACAGCATGGTGTAGGGATTATACTGTATACTATACAGCATGGTGTATGGATTATACTGTGTATTATACAGCATGGTGTAGGGATTATACTGTATACTATACAGCAGGTGTAGGGATTATACTGTATACTATACAGCATGGAGTACAGATTATACTCTATACTATACAGCATGGAGTACGGATTATACTATATACTATACAGCATGGTGTAGGGATTATGCTGTATTATACAGCATGGAGTAGAGATTATACTGTATACTATACAGCATGGTGTAGGGATTATACTGTATATTATACAGCATGGTGTAGGGATTATGCTGTATATTATACAGCATGGTGTACGGATTATACTGTGTATTATACAGCATGGTGTAGGGATTATACTGTATACTATACAGCATGGTGTACGGATTATACTGTATACTATACAGCATGGTGTAGGGATTATACTGTATACTATACAGCATGGTGTAGGGATTATACTGTATACTATACAGCATGGTGTATGGATTATACTGTATATTATACAGCATGGTGTACAGATTATACTGTATACTATACAGCATGGTGTACGGATTATACTGTATATTATACAGTATGGTGTATGGATTATACTGTACATTGTATAGCATGGTACAGGGATTATAATAATATACTGTACAGCAAATGCATAGCGGTTACACCATGCCGGACAATATAACCCCTGCGCCACGCTGTACAATATACAGTATATACACAGTAGAGGTATAATGTATATTGTCTGGCACAGTGTATGCATATACCCACATACATGCATGCACACACATACATACACACACACACAACACACACACATACTGTACATACACACATACACACACACGAAACACATAAAAACTTAGTTACTTGTCCCTTGTCCTGACGCCACTCTGGAGGGGACTGGGGCTTGGGCTTGGTCTTCCATGAGGGAAGAGGCCGGGCCAGCTGGGAGCGCACAGGAACATTCTGAGAGCGTCAGGACGTTAGGGTAAAAGTCCGGGTTGCGGAGGTGAGCGGGCTAGGAGAGGCCCAGAGCACAGGACGGGACGCATCTTAATGATGCAGTGTAGGGGGCGGGGCCTCCTGTGCGCTCCGGGCCCCCCCTGTGCCGCGGGCCCCATAGCAGTGCCGTGGTCTGCCTATATGGGCGGTACGCCACTGTCCTTGGGATGTTTAAAGCTTGGGAAATGTTTTGGTATCCAAATCCGGCTTTAAACTTCTCCACAACAGTATCACGGACCTGCCTGGTGTGTTCCTTGGTCTTCATGATGCAGAACCCTGAGACTATCACAGAGCAGGTGCATTTATATGGAGACTTGATTACACACAGATGGATTCTATTTATCTTCAGCAGTCATTTAGGACAACATTGGATCATTCAGAGATCCTCAATGAACTTCTGGAGTGAGTTTTCTGAACTGAAAGTAAATGGGCCGAATAATTTTGCACGCCCAACTTTTCAGTTTTATTATTACAAAAAAGTTTAAATGATCCAATAAATTTCGTTCCACTTCACAATTGTGACCCACTTGATTGATTCTTCACCAAAAATTTAAAATGTTATATCTTTTTGTTTGAAGCCTGAAATGTGGCAAAAGGTTTAAAAGTTCCAGGGGGACGAATACTTTCGCAAGGCACTGTGTGTTCTGTGTGACTAGAGACTGAGGAAATAGAAAGTGGATGTGTACATATTCTTCTACTACTATTAAAGAGGTTATCATATTAATAGCATTTATCACCTATACACAAGATACGAAAGGTAATAAATGTCAGATTGCTGGGGTCCGACTGCAGGGGGTCTGCAACTGGCCTGTCTCCATGGAGCATTAATGCAAATAACAGCCCCAACTCAAACTCATATTGGTGTTCTATACTGAGGATAGGACATCAATATGAAAATCCCAGATAACCCTTTGAAATTGAGGGTGGTATATATAGTTTAACATGGGTCATTGGGGTGTTATAGGATGTGAATCATCTAATATGAAAAATAAATTACTGCAGTAAAAATAGGGGGTAAATGCTTTTTCACATCATATATATCATACTGTATATTCAGCCTTTTCTAAGATAAAGCATATTGCGCAAACTCGTTTGTCTCACTGGACAAAGTATTATGGTAACTATACACTTTTCCACAAAGGCTGTCACCTATACATTCAAGGCAAATTCCTGTATCTGTTGTAAGGCAGCCCTGTGTACAACACAAATGTTGTTCAGGCAACCAAACATCCTCCATAGTTCTGTAGTGTTGTCCTAAGTAAGTACACCCTATATAATGTCTTCTAATGTATTTTCTTCATTATAATTCCTTGTCACTGACCTCCTGACTCGCCTCTTAAGCCTTGTAATGGATATGCATTTCACCCCTTCTCCGCTAAATATTCCTGAATTTGCTTGGCTAGGACAAATGTAAATTCAGGTTAATGGAAAGGATTTTTTTCCAAGGTATACTGCTGCCACCTACTGTTCAGATTTGGTACTTGTCATCATTAGCAAAACTATATTCTAAGAATGAAGCAGCACATAATACATCAAAGAAGAATTTTTCCATATTATGATAATCACTAATCTGTGGACAGTCATTAAAAATGAGCAGTAATTGCTTTTAAATCCGAAAGGGCTAAGACTTTCTGCATATGTTGTATTCCACCTATTAACATTTTATTTTTTTCTGTGTATTCCCAAATCCAGAATGTTAGACCGAGAATGTTTAGACCGAGTGTTTCAAGTTTAATAGTTTAAAGGGTTTATCCAGGATTAGAAAAACATGACTGCTTTATACCAAAAAAACCCCGACACCTGTCCATGGGTTGTACATTGCAGTAAATACTGAGCTGTAATACCACACACAACCTGCAGACAGGCGTGGGGCTGTTTGCGGAAGTAAGCAGCTATCTTTTTTTTTAGTCCTCGACAACTCCATATTAATAGAAGAAAATAGTATTATCAGTGTATGGGGAAGAGATCGGTGATGCATTTTGTATAAATAAATCTTTACTTCATATCTTTATATCATTTACCTTGAAATTGGAGTAGTCAATGGGAGTGTTCAGAATACAGAACTGTATGCAAGCAAATGACTGCTTTCTTCCTTGAGAGGCAAGAATAGATCTCAAATTCTACCAAACAGATCAGACCTAACCGAAAGTTCAGACTCTTACTGGATTTAATCCTAAAGTCAGAGCTACAAAGGTGATCCCTACTCATGCAATCCTATAGCAAAATGGCTGCAATCAATTCCAAGTTTTTGACCCTTAGATATAATGAATAGTAGAATTGCACAATGGTTTGGAGACGAGAAAGTGAGACAGAAATACATAAGGGGTTGTTCACATATCAGTTATTTGATCAGTTATTTCCATCAGTTATTGTGAGCCAAAACCAGGAGTTGACACTAAACAGAGATCAGATAAAAATGAAAAGATCTGCACCTGTTTGGTGTCTTTGACCCGTACCTGGTTTTGGCTCACAATAACTGATATGTGAAGAACCCCTAACAAGCGCCTCTTTAAATTTTTCGAATAGCCCTTATTTATATGCCACTACTAGCGCGTCCCATGGTTCTGATGCATTACACCGCGGGTAGAATTTATCAAACCCTGCACTCCAGAATTTTGGCTTTGCAGCGGAGACAGTTTCAAAAATAGCAAAAATTGTCTCAATCTCACCACAGTTAACAAGTGGCATGCAGATTGAGTAACATCTCTTGACAGAAGGGAATTAATGGGGTTGTGTCACTTCAGCAAATTGCATTTATCATGTAGAGAAAGTTAATACAAGGCATTTACTGATGTATTGTGATTATCCATTTTGCCTCCTTTGCTGGCTGGATTGATTTTTTCATCAGATCATACACTGCTCGTATCCAAAAGTTATGGCCACTGCTGCAGTGCAGATAGGAGGTGACTAGAACAGGACCTGCTGTGCTTGCTTGCCTCCCACCAGATAAGCCTGCACTTTTTCCTATAGTGTGCAAGCATGGCCACTCTGCTGGATTGCAGGGTGCTCATAACCCCTGGATACGAGGAGTGTTTTGTAATGATTAGCTGAGTGTATGTATGTAATGTGTGTATGTCCGTTAAAGGATTCTGCACCGTCGCATTAACAGTCCCGAAATTTGGCACACAGGTACATCAGGTGTCCAAGAAGGTTTTAGAATGGGTCTAAGCTCTCTAGGAAGTACCGTTCCTGAGATATTCCCAAAAAATGCATTAGCCAATAGAAGCCTGGTCACATGACCCTTATCAGCCAATAGAAGCTCGCAGGCAGTTAGTCTCCACACACACACTATTTCATACCAGGTTTCCATAACAACCCAGCCATTTTCCTTCACTGCTGTAGGTCTGCTTTAAAGGGGCAGGGCTCTGTGGATGACACTGTTAAAGGGGTATTCAAGTTACCATAAATATAACTTATGTTTTAGACTAACTCATCAATCATTACCTAATATAATGTAAATTTCACATATTTACAGTTCAGTAGTAATAAATGATGTTTTCTTCCACTGCTACCCACTGTGTTTCCTCATAAATTACCATGGCATCTACCTGTAATTCAGGCTACCTTCAAAAGAAGGACTTAAAAGCCCCGCCCCCATGTTCTCTAAACCACGCCCTGACCTGATCAGGTCACGCCCCCTCCCACTCCGCAGGCGACGGGGATTGAAAAAATGAAGGTAAAAATCAACTTCTGTCAGCTGCAGGGGTGGGAGGGAGGGTGACTTTCTCCCTGCAGCTTATGCAGGGATGTCCACCCTTTCAGTAGCTCACGCTCAGACAGCTTCTCTTCCGTTTCTTCATGGAAACAGGGGTTTGGTCTCATGTTTAGGGGTGTGGCTTCATAGGGACTGGGGGCGTGGCTTCATGTTTGGGGGCATGGCCAGTGAGGTCCGCTTTCTGGGGTGAAGACAGTGGACACCCTAGCTGCTGTGGAGGTCACAGTTAAAGGGGAAGGCGCTGTGGATATTACTGTTAAGAGGCAGGCTGCTGTGGAGGTCACTGTTAAAGGGGCGGGCACTGTAGAGGTCACTCTCGACATCTTTTAACGACACACACACAAACATTAAATGAAATAGACCCGGCTTGGCCCTTGGTACGCGAGGAGCAATGTGTAACAAGATGGCAGCTACACATGAATCACTGCGAGCATTGAGTGCTCTCTATTGAGAAGGCAGGGAGGCATGGAACAGCTGTTGTGTACACTATATAGGAACCGTTAGGCAGGCAGGAACTCTATATGTATATCTATATATAGGAGAGAGGCAGTGAGAGCAGCAGCAGTCACCGTGGAGCACATCTCCAAAGTTCAGTAAATAGATAGGGAGAGCTGCTAATGTAAGAAATGGACCGCTTCAGAGCTATTTTTCTAATAGCAGTGTACATTCTGTATTCTGTATTACTGTATTTCAGTAATTGAAGTATATTACAAAAATAGTCAGTATCACACTGCCCGTACAAATTACAAAAAAAATTACAGTCACAAGCAATAAAAACATAGGAAAATAATCATATATAGCTTTATTGCCAATATTATACTCTTTGAAAGAATGTAAAAGCATCTTTAAAGGGAACTTGTCAGCTCTGAAAGACCCTCCAAACTACAGTAAGCAGTGTATAGTGTAAGTGACTTCGAGTCTAGTTATGTAAGTTTTATCTTCATACTCACTTGCATTCTGACTCTGTGCTCTGACAAACCAGCAGTAAAATGCACTCACTGGACTCCAGTGCTCACTCACATAATGGAGAGGACTCAAAGAAGAGTCCTCTCAATGCATTTTACTGCTGGTTTGTGGGAGCACAGCGTCAGAATGGAAGTGAGTATGAAGATAAAACTTACATAATCTGATTCAGCATCACTTACACTATACATCTCTTACTCTAGTTCAGGGGGTGTTTCAGAGCTGACAGGTTCCCTTTAACTTTCTTTAAGAAAGGCCACTTGTATCTATACGTGCTAGAATGGAATTTGTGGCATGTCCTTGGTACTGCCATTCTAACAAGAGGATCTTTCACCACTCCTGACATGCCTGTTTTAATAGCTTCATGCATTTCCCATGTAATAACAATGCTCGAACATCTAGTCTTATGGCTCTATGTTGTACCATTCCTTTTTTTATTTTTACTAGAAGTTATGAATGAATTGCTAGCAGTCTGCAGTAAGGGTACAGAGGGGTGGTAACCAGTTGGGGGGGTTGCCTGCACAATCAGAAAATGCCAGAACTGATTGGATAGATTGAGTCTGTGCAGGTACACCCCCCCAACTAACTTACCACCCCTCTGTACCCTTACTGCAGACTGTTAATAATTTATTCATAACTTCTAGTAGAAATAATTAAGGAATTGCACAACATAGAGCCATAACAATAGATGTTCCGGAATGGTTATTACACGGGAAATGCATGAAGCTAGTAAAACAGGCATGTGAGGAGTGGTGAAAGGTCCTCTTTAAGGAGGCCTCATACAGATAAGGTAGCTTAACTGGTTGGAGACAAAGGCAGCAACTTTAGATGATGTAATTCATGTAGTCATTGATGCATTTAACTCCTGACTAGAGATGAGCAAACGTGCTCGAAACGAGCACTGTACCGCTTGGCTCCCCTGCGCTCGGAAGCGGCTGCCTGCGCCCATGCGAGCGCAGGGGAGCCGAGCGGTACAGTGCTCGTTTCGAGCATGTTCGCTCATCTCTACTCCTGACGTTAAAAGGCATCTGTCAGCAGATTTGTACCTATGAAACTGGCTGGCCCGTTACATGTGCACTTGGCAGCTGACCACATCTACATTGGTCCCAGTTTCATAAGTGCCCGCATTGCTGAGATCTTTTAATATATGCAAATGAGCCTCTAGAAGCAGCAGGTGCATTGCCGTTGCAGAGAGAGCTGAGCCCATTGCTCCTAGAGGCACTCTGTGCCTCTATGGGCAACTGTTTGTTACCCATAGCAACCAATCACAGCACAGCTTTCATTTTACTACAGCGCTTCTTACAGTACTGTAGACCTATGTTTTCCAATCTATGGCTCTCCAGCTGTTGCAAAATTACAACTCCCATCATGCAGATTAATCAAAATTGTATTTTAGCAACAGCTGGAGAAGCACAGGAAGCTATGTAGTAAAATAAAAGCTGTGCTCTGATAAGTTGCTGTGGGCAAAAATGAAAGCTGTGCTGTGATAGGTTGCTATGGCCAACAAACAGATTGTCTTTTAGACAGCACATGCAGGGAGATGAGAGACAGACTGAAATGCAGGGAAGATGTAAGATTCAACAGACTCTGTGCAAAGGGGCACGCCTCAAACAGGTGCAAAGATGTTTCCTCTATAAATGGCACCCATGGCAGTAGAAGGCCTTATAGCAGGCATGATCTAATTGTTAGGATGGGCGTACACATTTAATAGCTGTAGGCCAAACAATCAACTATCTTTCCTGATTCTCTCCCAGCTGCCCCCATATACATGCTTGTTTGGCTTGGCAATGTTCGATAATGGGTAATGGGTGTTATTAGTTCCATGCTATGACTAAGACCACATGTAGCAGAGGAAACACATAAACGATGGACCCTACCAGGAGGAATGTTTTGATGTTTTTCCATTAAATTTTATTATTTTTCAGACACGCTAGATCAAGTCATTTCCACATTGGAGTGACCAAATATGGCTCAGGAATGAAACTACATACAACAAAGAAAAACACTCACCTCATAAGATCCACTGTTTCAGCAGTAAGGCTCTTGTCACACCTTGCTTCTGATCTATGGTCACATATCCCCAAGTGCCTTGTAACTGCAGAGTCCAGTGATGACTGCAGTAGTCCATGTGATCATCGACAGAAGTCAATGTTTTGTTTTTCCTTTTTTTGTATGCAGTCTCCAGGGATTCACTCATTTTCGGGTAAAACAATCTCCTTAATGAAAGGGGGTTTTCCCATCTACTAAAGTTTATGATTTTTCTGGTTTCACCTCTAGGGGTGCTTACTAATCCTGACAACACAGGTTCAGCAAGATGGATTGTGTGTCACTGTGCAGGGAACTAAATCTAGCCCATCCACTTAAAGCGAGAAGGGGATGTAGCACTAATGGCTCATGTATACGGCTGATGCAGTTTTTGTGGTCCGCACGTAGCGGATCCGTAAAACACAGATACTGGTCATGTGTGGTCCGCATTTTCTCTATAAAACTGCCCTATTCTTGTCCAGAAAACGGACATATGGATCTATTGTGGTCCCACGGGTCCGTATCAGACCTCCAAAAAATGCGGATCAGAGGCAGACCAAGTATACATTTGTGTGCCCTACAGCAGTGATGCAGCCACAGGGTCAGTGGAGGTCCCAGAGGTCAGACTATGCAGATCATAATGTGACTGCATGTCCTATTGATGTGCCATCACTTTATTAGATGGGAGAAGCCCTTTAATTTTTTTTTCCTGAATGCCATCTCTTTACTCTGACTTACTTTCTTTCTTTCTTCCTCCCTCATTAAATATGACAATATGACTTTATTTGCATTTGTGATGCATTCCTAACTTTTCTAAAATTCTGTCCCTGTGCAATTCATTTATTTGATCAGCCTCATTTGCATTATTAAACTTTAAACAAAAAGGCTTAATTTGATCTACATCATTGTTTTTAATTAAATGGAAAAATAAAATATCAATTTTTTAAGAAAATCTTTTTTTGTCAGGACAACCAGGAGCTGCTATGTAACAGCTTCACGCATGTTACTATATTAGCATTGTTTGTGAGAGTTGCCTACCAGCATTTAGCAGTAATCTAATTTATACTATACATACCCATCAGCAACTCTCGGGAGTAGGAACATTTCTCTTCTTGGCTGCACATCATTATAGTACGATTTACTGCAGGTATTTCCTGTAACTACTGTAAGAAGACAAAGTATTCCCAAGATCTGTAAATACTCCACAGAGAATTGGGTCAGCGTATAAATAGGATAAGGTGCTGTCATATCAGGCAATTAGGTGGAATAGTCCAGAAATATCCCACCTTATTTGTTTTACAGTCTGTAGTGTCATCTGCCTGTGGATATTGCTTGCAGAAAGTATTCTGCGCCAGTAGTCAATATTTTAACATGATGTAGTTACTGTCATTTTCCTCTAACCTGTAGACTAACAGGACAGCAGTGAGGATGAGAAAGTAAAGGGTTGTCCAGGTCCTAGGGTATGTTCTTCTACAAATAATGCTGCTCTTGTACATGACCGATGCCTGGTATCAGCACCATTCTCTTAAAACGAGCTACTATACTGGATACAACCCAAGAGTGGCCTTGTTATTGATTTTTTTCTAATCCTAGAAATTTTAACCCTTTCAAGACTGGGTGATTTTCCATTTTTTAATTTTCAGTTTTTACTCCCAGCCTTCCCAAAGCAATAACTTCTTTATTTTTTTCATTCACATAGCCATATGAGGGCTTGTTTTTTTTTCACAATTCCGCAAAAATGGGTTTTGTTTTTACGGCATTCCCTATATGGTGAAAATGACTCCATTCTCCAGGTCAGTAAGATTGCGGCGATACCACAAACATATTACCACAAAAACATTTTTCTTTTAGTTGCCATATTCTGACCCCCTATAACTTTTTTGCAGTTATGTGTACAGGGCGATCTGTACTTTTTATTGATACCATTTTGGGGTGTGTATGACTTTTTGATCACTTTTTATTTAATTTTATGTTAGAGGAGAAGTGGCCAAAAAATGGCAAATTGTCCATTTTTACTTTTTTTTTTTTTTTTCATTTTACCATTTTCCGTATGGGATAGACATGAGCGAATCATCCAAAATTCGCTTTGCCGAATATTCGTCGAACTTTTCATAAAGAAGAGAATATACGAATCTATTTGGCGAATCTGCGTACAAATCATACAATATTATGTGGTGTTTTGCGAACATTCGCGCACTAATAATGAGTTTGAAAAGGTACGCAACTTCTGTGAACACATACGCATGAGCGTACAAATTGCGTACGAAAATGACGGGCTTTGCTGGAGCGGAATGGTGGAGCAGGAGGAACGCTCTGAGTCTGACCTCTGGCTACATGTGGATACTGTATCAGCAGATGACAGCAGATCATCCAGCTGTGACTGAGATGAGCGTGCCATCCACTCCACTACCTCATCCACGTTCTCCTCCACTACAATTTTGCGCCTTGGTGGGTTAGCCTGGTGGATCAGTGGCCAAGTATTGTGAATTCTACAAGTAGAAGCTCCGGCTACAGGTCCTTTGGCACTTCTGCCCTGTGCCACCTTCTCCTTTTTTTTAGAACTCGAGGTCTGGCTGGAACCGGACCTCTTTTGCCTATCCATTCCAGACATTTTTCACTTGACTGTGGCCCTGCAGCTGGTCTTTGTCTCTCTCCCTGTCTCTCTCTCTATCTCTTTCCCTGTCTCTCTCCCTTCCTGATTAATTACTAGCCCTGAACTGGCTCTGCACTTGCCCTGCAGTATTCCTGATATGTGTAATATGGATTCCCAAAACAATTACACCCCAATTTTAACAAAACAGGTCTCCGTCTCTCAGAACTATACACACAGTGCTTCTGCTCGTCTCAGCAGTTGCAGCACAACTGATGCGTCACTGGCTTACTCAGCCTGAGCCAATCAGAGCAAGCCCTGCCCACTAGGTCAGGTGACCGCTTTCTTCCCTGGCCTTTGCCAAACGAATAACGAACTAACAGTAAAAGTTCGCTAATTAATTGAATACATACGCAACAGCGTATAGAGTAACTTATACGTAGTATTAGCGTACAATTTAACGGACAAGTACGTAGCGAATGCGTAGAAAGCCTTAAGAACATTTTCAAATCTAACGGAGCGAAACTCAAAAACTTCGGATTTGAGTCGCAGCGGAAAATTTCCAAGATTCGTATCAAATCTACGAAGCGGCGAATAGATTAGCTCATCTCTAGTATGGGATAAATATTTTTGTTTTAATAGTACGGATGTATTTGCATGCAGATAATTACAATGTGTATTTTTTATTTTTTCATTTTGGGGAAAGGGGGGTGATTTGAATTTTTATATATTTTTTATTTATAAAAACATTTTTATTTTTGTTTACACTTTTTATAGTTCCCATAGGGAATTATTAGAGATGAGCGAATTTTATATTTAGAAATTCGTTTCCACTTTGTTTAGTGGTAAAAGCACAATTGTGTTATGGATTCCTTTACCACGGACCATAATGCAATTCTATGACGGAATGCATAATGGAATGCCTTTAGACTTCTATTATGACGGAATGAATAATGGAATACCTGTGAAGGCGTTCCGTTATGCATTCCATCATAGAATTGCGTTATGGTCCGTGGTAACAGAATCCACAACGCAATTCTGCTTTTACCACTAAATGCAGCATAAACAAATTTCTAAATATGAAATTCGCTCATCTCTAGGAATTATTTACAAGCATATCTATGTGACAGGAGTCTGGCTAATTACATATAGACCCAGGGGTAACCCAAATTGTTTATTGTTATGCATTGTATTTCACTGTTTGCTTCCTGACCTATTACTACCAGTAAGGAAGGTATGGCAAAGGTTGGCAAGAACAGGGTTAACCACCCTGTTCCTCCCATCTTGGGAAGAGGGTTGGTCCTGCTTCGTGCCAAGAGGTGGATTTACTGTCTAGAGATAGAGTGGAGAGGACACAGACTAATGTGCTCCTGCTCCTACAGAGGATTCTACAGAGAGAACCATTACTAAATTTGCCTCAGGTGAGTGAACTGCTATCCCCAGCTTCTACATACACTGCTGCAAAGTGAGGGAAAATGGGCCAAAGAGCCCCTCATCACCAAACTACCACTAGGCCAGTATCATCTAAGTGCTGAATCCCTACCAACAAACCTACCTCAATATCCTTGCTGGTGCCAGAAGAGAATTGCACTATAGCCTGCTGCTACTGTATGTAGCTCAGGTTCTACTTTGTACTTTGTTGAGTATGACTCTGGCCTCATTCTTCAGTGTTGTGGCCTTCACTGCAACAGACCCCAGCGATCATTTGCCTGATGTAGGACGCTGTGACATAACTACACTACATGAGGGCCACTACCACTTCCATCTTTTACACCGGCTCCCACAAGGCTCACTGCACATGCTAAAGTTGTGTAGCATAATCCTAATTTGTGCCAAAAGTCCTCGTAGGTGTCTACTGGTGAGATAATATGACTGGAAAGTATATTTTTAGGAATTTAGGCATACCAAACATAAATGTGCAATATTAATAATTACAACTGGTATGTAATTTATGGGTTTCCTAAGGCTGAAAATCCTGTTTCACCTATGATCATAAATACAGATGTAGACAGAGTTATTTTGACACCAGCTTTACTGGGATGGTCAATTTAATGAAATGTGTCTTAGTTGTATTACTGTGTTAAGATGTTGGCTACATCTGCACTTAAGTTTGTTATTAAAGAACATGGAATTATTACAAGATGTTCTTATAGAGGACTCCAGGCATATTAGATGGATTAGATGGCTTGAAGACAAGTGGCCTGGGTCTGTGGCAGAAATTCTTTTTGTGAACATGTAAGGGTGGCACAACCCGTGTAGTATACCAGCACAGGAACCAAGCAGATGGAAGATTTTACACAACTTTACTTCAGTAACAAAATATGTAACTATATCAGCAGACTGATATACAGTTTAGTCGAAAATATTCAGTATAACTTGTTTTTTTTTTTTTTTTCATTTAAATTCCTCCTCATTCTGAGCTTTGAAGTCAAGGAAGCGGTCCTATTAGTGACTGACAGCTATCTGTGTATACACAGTCATAGAGGGAAGGCTGTCAGTCACTGCTAGGATCACCTCCTTGACTTCAAAGCCCAGAATGGGCAGGAATTTATATGAATAAATGACAAGTTTTACTGAATCTTTTCACATCAATTTATATATCAATCTGCTCAGCCTCTTCTGCTCTATAACATGCTACCTGCAGCGTACAATGCATTTTCATGGTGACTTTAACACATTTAAATTAATAATGATTTTTTTTATACCTTTGGGTAAGGAGAAAAGTATACCCTTTTAAGGCTGAGTTCATATAACCATTTAGCATTCCATTCTTCTGATCCATCAGAAGAAGAGGAAAAAAAACGGATCCTGTTGCATCAATTGTCATCTGTTTGAGCCATTTCCATCTGAGATCCATTTTTTAAGATGGGGAAAAAAGCATTACATGCAGTCTAAAAAAACGGATCTCAGATGGAAGTGGCTCAAACGGATGAGAACTGATGGAACAGGATCCTGTTCTTTTTTTTCTCTCTCTCTCTCCTTCTGAAGGATCAGAAGAATAGAAAGCTAAACGGTGATGTGAACTCAGCCTTAGGCCTCATTCACACGTCAGTATTTTGGTCAGTGGTTTTTGTCAGTGATTTTGAGCCAAAACCAGGTGTGGCTCTAAACTCAGAACAGGAGCAGACCTTTCCCTTATACCTTATTTCTGTGGAGGCTCCAGTCCTGGTTTTGGCTCACAATCACTGAAGGAAATCACTGACCAAAACACTGTCATGTGAATAAGGCCTTATTCAATACAATTTTTAGGTATTACTGTTGATTAGTGCTGAAATTTTGTTTACCTAAAGAAAAATTGTACAGTATTAAAAATTTTGTCAATAAAACTACACTTACAAAACCACAGTCTTTACTTGGTCTATTAGTTTTCACCTCCAGCATAATTCCAGTTGGTAGGATATTTCCTAGACATGTATATTTAGCCAGAAGAAGTCAAGGTTTGAGCCAAAACCAGGTGCGGGTTAAAAACACAGAATGGGTGCAAATCAAATCATTATACCTAATCTCTGAGTAGTCTTCACTACTGGTTTTGGTTCACAAGAACTGATGGAAATAACTGACCAAATAACTGATGTGTAAACTCAGCCTGATATATATATCTATTCCCAGCATGGTGGCTCAGTGGTTAGCACTTGTGCCTTGTAGTGCTGGGTTCCTAGGTTCAAATTCAACCAAGGACAATGCTGGCATGAAATCTGCATGTTCTCCCTGTGTTTATGTGGATATCCTTCGGGTACTCTGATTTCCTCTCACACTCCAAAAACATACTTTACTAATAGGGAATTTAGATTTTGAGCTCCACTTTTGGGAACAGTTAGTGATGATAATGTCTGTAAAGTGCTGCAGAATGTGTTTGTGTTATATAAACAAGTAAAATACATACATTTTCACATATTAGACCGACATAATGTGTGGAATGAATTATTTCGCACTTTAAATGGTAAGAGCTGATACTTCAGGATTATTCACCATACAGCAGTGCTATTAGATTTGAAGCATCCTTGAATGGGCTCTGGTGTGCAGATAGCTGGCATTAGTCCTGGTCTCACAAGCATTAGTCCTATTAGAATGATTCCGTGTGGTGGTAGCGGTTGTAATATAGAGACAATATTTCAGCAATAAAAGGATTTTATTATATGTAGTATTTGCAATAAATCGTCTTCTAGTTCCAGTGTTGTAGTTACATTATTAAGACACCTGACGCCACTGGCGTAACTATAGAGGTCGCAGTTGTGACTGGGCCCCTAAGCAAGGGGGGTCCCAGAGGCCAGTGGTGCTCTACTTTTCCCTTTATAAGATGCAGTGCATCTTATAAAGGGAATACTAGCGAGTGCTTCCATAATGGAAGCGCTCCCTAGTATGCAGGAGGAGGGGGAGTGAAGCGCTGGGAACGCCCACTTTCTACTAACCTCATGGAGGTGGGGGCTGTGGAGGACTTTGGTTCAGCCTCCGTAGTGGGTAGAATGTAGTGGCCAGAAGGAAGTCTGTGACATTACTGGTCACATGCTCCTTCATGGTCACATGACAAGCCCGACTGCAGGAGCTTGTGGAAGGAGGAGGGGCTGTGTGTGTTGGCTAGCAGCCCAGTGAGGAAGGACTACACAGGACCTAGACTACACAGAGCTTCATGGTGAGCAGGTGAGGGGCATCATATGGAGATATGAGGGGGCAGGTGGAGCACTCAGGGGCAGTGGGGTTCAAGTGGAATGGAGTCTGGGGCAATTACAGGGGTTTATAGTACAGATCTCAGTGTATTCTGGGGGACATGGGGGGGGCTTTATGGGGTGTATATCTGTGGAGGGGCTGAAGGGAGTGATGATATTTAGCCTATAGGTAGTGATGAGCGAACTTCTGTTTTCAAGTTTGGCGTACAAGGTTCGGGTTATCTAAGAATTCCGTTACGACGGACTATAAATTACGGTCCTTGGTAGAGGAATCCATAACGGAATTCTTAGATAACTCGAACCTTATACGCCAAACTTGAAAACAGCAGTTAAAGCAGTTTAAGTAACAGTCGTCAGATGCCCATTTTTATAACCAATTAAAGTCTATGAAGCTGGTCACATGGCTGTTTCTTTAACGGCCAAAGAATAGCGGCTGTTAGAAAGTAGGACATGTCGTGGGATAAGGTGTTTTGTTATTTTTGGGCGGAGTTAGAGGCGCGGCCTAGTACAGCAAAAATTTGCTGTGCGCACATAGTGTCCCTCTTTCCTCTTTTCAAAAGTTGGGAAGTGTGCTGCTGTGTCCTGACTGCCTGCAGCGTCATTACTTACAGAGCGCACTCTGACCTGATGCTGCAGGAGGTCAGTTGACTGCAGCGTGGGCCCGGGAAGAGGTGAGAGCGGGGAGACAGCCAGGACAGGGAGAGGAGTGACACAGGAGAGATAAGTTTATTTATTTATTTTATTGTCTGATATGGGGGCCAGAAGAGGGGGGGGTCTGATATGGGGGCCAGAAAGGGGGTCTGATATGGGGGTCAGAAAGGGGGTCTGATATGGGGGCCAGAAGGGGGGTCTGATTGGGGGTCTGATTAGGGGCTTGAAGAGTCTGAAGGGGGTCTGATTGGGGATCTGGAGGTCTGATTGGGGGTCAGATATGGGGGTTTGGAGGTCTATTGGGGTCAGATATGAGGGTTTGGAGGTCTAATAGCATTCTTATATGGGGGTCTGGAGATGGGGGGTCTCATCTGGGGTTTGATATGGGGATCTGATCTGAAAGGTAAGGGGGTATTGTTTTTCTGTGTGGTACCAATATTTTCAGGGAGACTGTTTCTGCAGTCTAGTATTGGGGGGGACAGGATGGAGTGTTGAGAAGGTGAGAGGATGATGGAAAAGTAGGAAAGTAAGATGACTGTTTGTTAAACTCTGCAGAGATGAGCAGAGATGAGGCGCAGCTGAAAGAAGTCACCATGGAGGTCTGGTCTGACAGGAGAAGAAGAGGAAACAGAACGTCTACATCAGAGAAGAGAAGTCACTGGATGTAAGAGGTACATATGTGGCGGTGTATTCTTCTGTATGCTCTGTAGGAGTGTATGTAATGTTTTCCAAGTATGTCTTTAAAGGGGTTGTCCTTTTTTTTTTTTTTTTTTTTTTTTTTTGTACGAGCGCTGCCTTCTCTGCTCTGTTTACCTGCTCATCCCTGCAAATGCTACGGTGAGCAGGTGAACAGAGCAGAGAAAGCAGCGCTCATATGAGCAATGCCCTCTTTTCAAACAGCTGATCGGCGGGGGTGCCGGAAGACCCTGGGTGATCTGATATTGATGACCTATCCTGAGGATATCAGTAGTAAAAAGAGGACAACCCCTTTAACAGTAGGACTGGACGGAAGGGGTTAGGTTGAGAATTTGGCATGGGGGGGGTGCGTTTCAATATTTGCCTCGGGCAGCAGAAAAGCTACAGTAAGTGCACCAGCGCTGAGTGAGGAAGGGGGGAGGGGTCCCAAGCTGAACTATAGCACCAGGGCCCATGAGCCTTTAGCTACGCCCCTGCCTGACGCTGTGCCGTCTTATTTTTGACAATTTATCTTCCTAGCAAAGCTAGTGTTGTTGCAGATATTTTTCTCAATCGCAGTGTATCTTGAGATTTAGTTCTGGATGTGGATCAAGAAGGAGTTCCTTGTTCCACCCACCTGTGGGAATAATTTTGACAGCATAAACTCACCATCGGATCCTAGGACCTGCCAGAGTTATTCTGCAGTTTTGAATAAGTGCAGCGAGATTGCGCCTAAATGATTATATTATGTACAGTAGATGGGATTATAGTATATTCAAATTATAGACAAGACCAAATTTGACTGTAATTGGATTATTTATTTAGGTAGAATATGATTTGGTTCTGTGGTCATTCTTCATTTATTGGACTTGGAAAAGGGCTGCAGCAGAAGTTTAGACTGAAATTCTGAATATGAATGTTCAACAATTTAAGTTTTTGTGGTTTGGTAAAATGGGTTTAAGAGAGAAATTAAAGAGTTTCTAGTGCTACCCCAAACTTCAGGGTAACACCTGATGTGTTTGTCAGAGGAAGTATGACAGGTACAATTAAAACTTGTAAACTTAAAAATTATAACTTTTTAGTTGAAGTATGAAGTATTTTCTGATGTTAGGCCCAAGTTAGTGTGGTTCTATCCACAATTTCTGTTTTGAAGGGAGTCACCTACTTTGAGCGTTTTAGACCGCTCATATCACGATTTAGCACAGTTGCCCAACATAAAAATAGTACCTTTATTGTGTCTTTCACATGTCCACAAAGGGAAAAAAACCCACTTTATAATGATATGCAGATTATGGCCTACACGTGCCCAGGGGCGGTGTTATTGCCGCACGTGCCCAGGCCCCTCTCTAATGTTCCCAGATAACCTCTCCCCTTGAATTCCTTTGGCCCGCCCTCCTCTCCTTATTCAATCTCCTCCTCTGTTTATATCTCATGCGAGCGCCGGTCACTGCTGGGCCCGCACATGCGCACTGTTAACATCCGTGCCTCTGCCCATAGTGGGCAGAGTAGTGAGCATGCGCGGGCACGGTGGTGACTTTCTTGATTTTTTTTTTTCATTTTGTCTCTACTACTGGGTGCGTACTGGGGGAATAACTACTAGGAGTGTACTGTGCCAATAACTACTGGGGGCACACTAAGGCAAAAACTACTGTGAGAATACTGGAGCCATAACAATTACTGAGGACACTATTGGCGCAATAAGTAGTAGTAGTGTAACTATTAGGGGTTCTATAGAGAGCATTATAACTGCTAAGAATACTATAGGGGGCATTATTACTACTATGTACACTAAAGAGGGGCTTTATTACTACTGGGAGCAGTATAGGGGGGGCTTTATTACTACTAGGGTGATTTTGGAAGGCCATTATGATTACTACAAGCACTCTGCGTGCATGATTACTACTGGATGTACTCTGCGGTCATTATTATTAGTGGACACAATATGGAGAGCACTACTACTAATGATGGGATTTTGGGAGCACTTTGGAGCCTATCTGTATGATACTGTTGTTTCTTAAGTATAGTATTTGGAGGAACTAGGGCACCAAGGGGGAGAGGATGATGGAAAAGTGAGAAATCTAAAATGTCTGTGTGGTAAAGTTTGCGGAGACAAGATATGGCTGTAAGATGTCATCATGGCGGTCTGCTTCCAATGGAAAAGATGAGAAAAGAGAATGTCCACATCAGAGGAGATGTCACTAGATGTAAGACTTATGTAGTGCTGTATACTTGTGTATGTGTGAATCTAAATATGTCTTTAGCATTAGGGCTGGGGGAGTATACTGTTCAATATACAGGGTGGGCCATTTATATGGATACACCTCAATAAAATGGGAAAGGTTGGTGATATTAACTTCCTGTTTGTGGCACAGTAGTATATCTTCACAGCATAGACAATTGCCTTCAGATGACCACAAAGATAAAAGTCTAAGGGGGTCAGATCGGGAGACCTTGGGGGCCATTCAACTGCTACATGATGATGTGTTTCCCTCTTTATGCACTGAAGCCGGCACGTTCCCTGAGTTTTTCCAGCAAGATGGTGCACCACCACATTATGGGTGTCAGGTCCAAGCATTCCTAGATGAACAGTTTCCTTTAAAGTGGATTGGTCATCGTGGGCCAGTTGAAAGGCCCCCAAGGTTTCCCGATCTGACCCCCTTAGACTTTTATCTTTGGGGTCATCTGAAGGCAATTGTCTATGCTGTGAAGATACGAGATGTGCAGCACCTGAAACTACGGATACTGGAAGCCTGTGCTAGCATTTCTTCTGCGGTGTTGCTATCAGTGTGTGAAGAGTGAGAGAAGAGGGTTGCATTGACAATCCAACACAATAGGCAGCACTTTGAACACATTTTATAAGTGGTCAGAAACTTGTAAATAACTAATGAAAGAATAAAGTTACATTAAAACCAAGCACATCATTGTTTTTCTTGTGAAATTCTCAATAAGTTTGATGTGTCACATGACCCTCTTCCCATTGAAAAAACTAAAGTTGGATCCAAAAATGGCCGCCATGGTCACCACCCATCTTGAAAAGTTTCCCCCTCCCATATACTAATGTGCCACAAACAGGAAGTTAATAACACCAACCATTCCCATTTTATTTAGGTGTATCCATATAAATGGCCCTTTTTTTGTAACCCATTGGACCCAAGCTTGTGCAACATCCCAGGGAATTGTGGCCACTTAATCGGCTCCGGTGTTACTGCCCTGAGAAAAGCACCTCATATCTAAAACGGAACTTAAGCCTTGACCAATCTTCATCCTGAAGCTAATGGTATCAGCAACATAACATTTGGACAGAAAAAGAAAGTGCTATAGGTGAAAAGCAAGAACCATTGAGCCTTTTTATGAATTTCTGTATGAACTACAAGATTACAGATCATTAGTAGAGATGAGCGAGTAGTGTTCGATCGAGCCGGTATTCGATCGAATACTACGCTATTCGGCATACTCGATTTCAATCGAGTATAACGGCGATGGCGCACTTAGAATTCGTTTCCCCTCCCACCTTCCCTGGCGCTCTTTTTCCACCAATCAACATGCAGGGGGGGGGTATGACAGGCCCGCGGAGCACGCTGGCAGCGCGAAAACAGCGTCTACATGGATTGGCTGGAAAAACCATGTGACCTCGAATATTAAAAACTCAGCTCTTCCTGCTCGTTCGCATATGCTGCGTGAACTTAGTCAGGGACAGAGGCTGGAGAAGGGACAGATAGGTTTTAGCTGTTGGACAGGCAGGAGCGTGATTAAAAGCCCTTATCAGGGCTACTATAGTGCAGTACAGTGATAGATTTACTACAATATACAGTCTGCAGAGAACGGTTGCTGTATTCAGGGATAGCTGCTGGAGTAGGGACAGAGAGAGGCATTAGTGGTGTATTAGGTGCTCTGCTACATACAAAACTATATTTGGCACTACTGTTCTGCGTTCTTTTTGGCTGCAAAACCCTGTTATATACCTAGTGTGTATATGCACCATCTGATCTGGCAGTATACGGCTGTGAATTTTATTTTTTTTTTTAAATATAGTTTATTTGGCTCTAGTGTTCTGGGTTCTGTGTGCCTGCAATACCCTTTTTGTATACCAGGTGTAAATACCCACCGTCTGACCTGTTAGTACACGGCTGTGTACCTAGAAATATAAAAAAAAAAAAAGCCTTTTCATTGGCACCTGTACTTTGCGTTCTCTTGCAAAATAATTGTATATACGTAGTGTTCATACACACCGTCTGATCTGTTTGTACACGGCTGTGTACCTAGAATATAAAAAAAAAAAGCCTTTTCATTGGCACCTGTACTTTGCGTTCTCTTGCAAAATAATTGTATATACGTAGTGTTCATACACACCGTCTGATCTGTTTGTACACGGCTGTGTACCTAGAAATATAAAAAAAACAAAAGCCTTTTCATTGGCACCTGTACTTTGCGTTCTCTTGCAAAATAATTGTATATACGTAGTGTTCATACACACCGTCTGATCTGTTTGTACACGGCTGTGTACCTAGAAATATTAAAAAAAAAAATGCCTTTTCATTGGCACCTGTACTTTGCGTTCTCTTGCAAAATAATTGTATATACGTAGTGTTCATACACACCGTCTGATCTGTTTGTACATGGCTGTGTACCTAGAAATATATAAAAAAAAAAAAAAAAGCCTTTTCATTGGCACCTGTACTTTGCGTTCTCTTGCAAAATAATTGTATATACGTAGTGTTCATACACACCGTCTGATCTGTTTTGTACACGGCTGTGTACCTAGAAATATAAAAAAAAAAAAGCCTTTTCATTGGCACCTGTACTTTGCGTTCTCTTGCAAAATAATTGTATATACGTAGTGTTCATACACACCGTCTGATCTGTTTGTACACGGCTGTGTACCTAGAAATATAAAAAAAAAAAGCCTTTTCATTGGCACCTGTACTTTGCGTTCTCTTGCAAAATAATTGTATATACGTAGTGTTCATACACACCGTCTGATCTGTTTGTACACGGCTGTGTACCTAGAAATATAAAAAAAAAAAAAAGCCTTTTCATTGGCACCTGTACTTTGCGTTCTCTTGCAAAATAATTGTATATACGTAGTGTTCATACACACCGTCTGATCTGTTTGTACACGGCTGTGTACTAGAAATATAAAAAAAAAAGCCTTTTCATTGGCACCTGTACTTTGCACTCTCTTGCAAAATAATTGTATATACGTAGTGTTCATACACATCGTCTGATCTGTTTGTACACGGCTGTGTACCTAGAAATATTAAAAAAAAAAAGCCTTTTCATTGGCACCTGTACTTTGCGTTCTCTTGCAAAATAATTGTATATACGTAGTGTTCATACACACCGTCTGATCTGTTTGTACACGGCTGTGTACCTAGAAATATAAAAAAAAAAAAGCCTTTTCATTGGCACCTGTACTTAGCGTTCTCTTGCAAAATAATTGTATATACGTAGTGTTCATACACACCGTCTGATCTGTTTGTACACGGCTGTGTACCTAGAAATATTAAAAAAAAAAGCCTTTTCATTGGCACCTGTACTTTGCGTTCTCTTGCAAAATAATTGTATATACGTAGTGTTCATACACACCGTCTGATCTGTTTGTACACGGCTGTGTACCTAGAAATATAAAAAAAAAAAGCCTTTTCATTGGCACCTGTACTTTGCGTTCTCTTGCAAAATAATTGTATATACGTAGTGTTCATACACACCGTCTGATCTGTTTGTACACGGCTGTGTACCTAGAAATATAAAAAAAAAAAGCCTTTTCATTGGCACCTGTACTTTGCGTTCTCTTGCAAAATAATTGTATATACGTAGTGTTCATACACACCGTCTGATCTGTTTTTACACGGCTGTGTACCTAGAAATATATAAAAAAAAAAAGCCTTTTCATTGGCACCTGTACTTTGCGTTCTCTTGCAAAATAATTGTATATACGTAGTGTTCATACACATCGTCTGATCTGTTTGTACACGGCTGTGTACCTAGAAATATAAAAAAAAAAAAAGCCTTTTCATTGGCACCTGTACTTTGCGTTCTCTTGCAAAATAATTGTATATACGTAGTGTTCATACACACCGTCTGATCTGTTTGTACACGGCTGTGTACCTAGAAATATAAAAAAAAAAAAAGCCTTTTCATTGGCACCTGTACTTTGCGTTCTCTTGCAAAATAATTGTATATACGTAGTGTTCATACACACCGTCTGATCTGTTTGTACATGGCTGTGTACCTAGAAATATATATATAAAAAAAAAAAAAAGCCTTTTCATTGGCACCTGTACTTTGCGTTCTCTTTCAAAATAATTGTATATACGTAGTGTTCATACACACCGTCTGATCTGTTTGTACACGGCTGTGTACCTAGAAATATAAAAAAAAAAAGCCTTTTCATTGGCACCTGTACTTTGCGTTCTCTTGCAAAATAATTGTATATACGTAGTGTTCATACACACCGTCTGATCTGTTTGTACACGGCTGTGTACCTAGAAATATATAAAAAAAAGCCTTTTCATTGGCACCTGTACTTTGCGTTCTCTTGCAAAATAATTGTATATACGTAGTGTTCATACACACCGTCTGATCTGTTTGTACATGGCTGTGTACCTAGAAATATAAAAAAAAAAAAAAGCCTTTTCATTGGCACCTGTACTTTGCGTTCTCTTGCAAAATAATTGTATATACGTAGTGTTCATACACACCGTCTGATCTGTTTGTACACGGCTGTGTACCTAGAAATATTAAAAAAAAAAGCCTTTTCATTGGCACCTGTACTTTGCACTCTCTTGCAAAATAATTGTATATACGTAGTGTTCATACACATCGTCTGATCTGTTTGTACACCACGGCTGTGTACCTAGAAATATTAAAAAAAAAAAGCCTTTTCATTGGCACCTGTACTTTGCGTTCTCTTGCAAAATAATTGTATATACGTAGTGTTCATACACACCGTCTGATCTGTTTGTACACGGCTGTGTACCTAGAAATATAAAAAAAAAAAAAAGCCTTTTCATTGGCACCTGTACTTAGCGTTCTCTTGCAAAATAATTGTATATACGTAGTGTTCATACACACCGTCTGATCTGTTTGTACACGGCTGTGTACCTAGAAATATAAAAAAAAAAGCCTTTTCATTGGCACCTGTACTTTGCGTTCTCTTGCAAAATAATTGTATATACGTAGTGTTCATACACACCGTCTGATCTGTTTGTACACGGCTGTGTACCTAGAAATATAAAAAAAAAAAAGCCTTTTCATTGGCACCTGTACTTTGCGTTCTCTTGCAAAATAATTGTATATACGTAGTGTTCATACACACCGTCTGATCTGTTTGTACACGGCTGTGTACCTAGAAATATAAAAAAAAAAAAGCCTTTTCATTGGCACCTGTACTTTGCGTTCTCTTGCAAAATAATTGTATATACGTAGTGTTCATACACACCGTCTGATCTGTTTTTACACGGCTGTGTACCTAGAAATATAAAAAAAAAAAAAGCCTTTTCATTGGCACCTGTACTTTGCGTTCTCTTGCAAAATAATTGTATATACGTAGTGTTCATACACATCGTCTGATCTGTTTGTACACGGCTGTGTACCTAGAAATATAAAAAAAAAAAAGCCTTTTCATTGGCACCTGTACTTTGCGTTCTCTTGCAAAATAATTGTATATACGTAGTGTTCATACACACCGTCTGATCTGTTTGTACACGGCTGTGTACCTAGAAATATTAAAAAAAAAAGCCTTTTCATTGGCACCTGTACTTTGCGTTCTCTTGCAAAATAATTGTATATACGTAGTGTTCATACACACCGTCTGATCTGTTTGTACACGGCTGTGTACCTAGAAATATAAAAAAAAAAAAAAGCCTTTTCATTGGCACCTGTACTTTGCGTTCTCTTGCAAAATAATTGTATATACGTAGTGTTCATACACACCGTCTGATCTGTTTGTACACGGCTGTGTACCTAGAAATATAAAAAAAAAAAAAGCCTTTTCATTGGCACCTGTACTTTGCGTTCTCTTGCAAAATAATTGTATATACGTAGTGTTCATACACACCGTCTGATCTGTTTGTACACGGCTGTGTACCTAGAAATATAAAAAAAAAAAAGCCTTTTCATTGGCACCTGTACTTTGCGTTCTCTTGCAAAATAATTGTATATACGTAGTGTTCATACACACCGTCTGATCTGTTTGTACACGGCTGTGTACCTAGAAATATAAAAAAAAAAGCCTTTTCATTGGCACCTGTACTTTGCGTTCTCTTGCAAAATAATTGTATATACGTAGTGTTCATACACACCGTCTGAACTGTTAGTACACGGCTGTGAAGGCAAAATATTGTAACCAAAAAAAATAAAATGCGGAGGGGGGCTAGCGGAATCGGACGTGGACGAGGACGGGGGCGCGGAAATGCTGTTGGTGGCCTTGTTGAAGCCAGTGGGGATACAATGCGTGCTGGTGAGGGTCAGCCAGGATCCCACTCATCCAGAATCCCTGCCTTTATGGGACAGTTAAGCAGGGGGCGGGTTACACCGCTGTTGAGGCCTGAGCAGGTTGAACAGGTGGTGCAATGGATAGCCGATAGCGCTTCCACACAGTTGTCCACCAGCCAGTCATCCACACAGTCTCACTCTGACCCTCCTTCCTCCACACCTGGCCAACAGAGTCATCCACCATTGACCCCTCCCAGGAGCTCTTTTCGGGTCCTTTTTCAGATGTGCCGGAAGAATCCCAGGAGCTAGCACAGGAATTTGTTTGTAGTGATGCCCAACCACTTGAGTATTCGCCATCTCCTGCTGATGTGGACCCTGAACCAGCATCTGTTATCATGAGCGATGATGATGATGAGACGCAGTTGCCATCAAGGGAGGCTGTTGGAATGTCCAGTGGGCAGGAGGAGGAGCAGAGTGAGGAAGTGGAAGAGGAGGTGGTGGATGACGAAATGACCGACCCCACTTGGCCAGGGGTGATGTCCAGCGGGGAAAGCAGTGGAGAGGTGGTGGTCTGCGCAGCACCGAAAAAGGCAGCAAGAGGCAGAGGGATGTCCACAGGCAGAGGGATGTCCACAGGCAGAGGACAGTCCAGACAGAGAAGTGAGGCCACAGCCAGCAGGGCCGAAGCTGTTCCCGGCAGCGGGCAGTCGCGCGAAGCTCCCCATCGAGGCCTCGTACTTCTGTGGTGTGGAGATTTTTTAATGTTTGTGCGGATGACAAACTGAGCGCGGTTTGCACACTTTGCCACTCAAAACTGAGTAGGGGCTCTGAGAAGAGCAATCTGACCACCTCAGGCATGCGGCGTCACTTGGAAGTCAAGCACTGGGCTGAGTGGGAGAGAGCAAACGCAATACAACCTGCGCCCGGTCTTGCTGCCACTGCCTCTTCCCCTTTGTTGTGTGCTGCCACTGCGGTCCAGACCTCCAGCCAGGACACCTCCACATCTGCTTCTGCCTCTGCTACTTTGGGGCCTTCTCCTTCAGCCTCCCCTTCCCCCGCCTCTTCGCCTGCACCTTCACACTCCTCGTCCCAACAACTGTCCATCTCGCAGGCGTTCGACCGCAGGCGGAAGTACGCCTCGAGTCACCCCCAAGCCCAAGCCTTAAACTGCCACATCTCCAAACTGCTGGCCCTGGAGATGTTGCCGTTTAGGCTTGTGGAGACGCAGGCCTTCCCCGACCTGATGGCGGCTGCCGCACCTCGCTATTCCGTCCCCAGCCGCCACTACTTTTCCCGGAGTGCCGTCCCCGCCCTGCACCAGCACGTGTCGCGTAACATCAGGCGGGCCCTGAGGTACGCAGTCAGCGCAAAGGTCCACTTGACCACCGACTCGTGGACAAGCGCTTGTGGCCAGGGACGATACATCTCTTTGACGGCACACTGGGTGAATGTAGTGGAAGCGGGGACGGGGTCGCAAACAGAGACGGCCTACCTACCACCCCCGCCCAAGATTGCCAGCATGGGTTCTGATAAACCCCCCTCCTCCTCCTCCTCCTCTGCCTTAACATCGCCCTCAGCCGCTAGCTGGAAGCGTTGCAGCACTGGCGCGGGGAGACGTCAGCAGGCGGTGCTTAAGCTCATCAGCTTGGGCGACAGGAAGCACAGTGCCCCAGAGGTGAGGGACGCCATATTGCAGCAGACGGAGATGTGTCTGTCGCCGCTGCAGCTAGGACCAGGCATGGTCGTGTGCGATAACGGCCGTAACCTGGTGGCGGCTCTGGAGCTTGCCGAACTCAATCACGTACCATGCCTGGCCCACGTTTTTAATCTGGTAGTCCAAAAATTTCTAAAGACTTACCCCAACCTGGCAGAGCTACTGGTGAAAGTGCGGCGCTTGTGCGCTCACTTTCGGAAGTCAACTGTAGCTGCTGCTAGCTTAAAAAAACTCCAGCAACGCCTCCATTTGCCTGAACATCGGCTGTTGTGCGACCTGCCGACTCGCTGGAATTCCACCTATTCCATGTTGGCCAGGGTGTGTGAGCAGCAGAGAGCATTGATGGAGTACCAGATTATGAATCCACGCGTGCCTCCAACTCAGCTCCCTCAGTTTGCCAACCACGAGTGGCCATGGATGGCAGACATATGCGATGTACTGCGTATCTTTGAGGAGTCCACCAAGAAGGTCAGCAGCGAGGACGCTATAGTGAGCATAACCATCCCGCTCCTATGCGTCCTTAAAGAATCACTCATCGCAATAAGGGAGAACGCATTGCACGCAGAGGAGACGGGGGTAGGAGGAGACGCAACGGAGCTACACAGTCAGACCACACTTTTGTCTGCTTCACGGTGGCAGTTGCAGGATGAGGAGGAGGAGGACGACGTGGAGGTGGCTGTGGAAGAGGAGGAGGATGCTGGCGGCGAGGGTAGCAGTCAGGCTGTGTGCATCCCATTGGTTCAGCGCGGATGGGGCGGAGAGGAGGCGGAAGAGGAGGAAATGGCAAGTGATCCTTCTGGTGGGGGCAGTGAGGTCATGCCTATTCAGAGTCTGGCACACATGGCTGACTTC
The DNA here is from genome assembly GCA_900303285.1 of Rhinella marina. NCBI lineage: Eukaryota > Metazoa > Chordata > Amphibia > Anura > Bufonidae > Rhinella > Rhinella marina. The sequence continues at coordinate 547,301 of ONZH01027130.1, forward strand.
ATGCTGGGCTGCTTTTCCCGGGACACACGTGTTGTCCGGATAGTGGAGAACAAACTGTACTGGGTCTTCGCAATCCTGGACCCCCGGTATAAAGATAACGTCTCCTCTTTTATTCCGGTAGAGGAGAGGACGAATCGATTGCTGGAATACCAGAGGGAACTCGTGCAGAACATGATGGAGATTTTCCCACCCACCATCGCTGGCGGCAGAGAGGAGAGGGTCTCCCAGAGTCCCTCAACATCGATCAGGCCCACAGCCACCAGGGGAACACTCTCCAAGGTGTGGGACACGTTCATGGCACCCCCTCGTGCAACTTCCATCACTGCGGGGCCCGCTATCAGCAGGAGGGACAAGTATCGGCGGATGTTGCGGGAGTACCTGGCAGACCGTACCCCTGTCCTCCCCGATCCCTCGGCGTCCTACACTTACTGGGTCTCCAAGTTGGACACGTGGCTGGAACTGTCCCTGTACGCCTTGGAGGTGCTTGCCTGCCCTGCCGCCAGCGTGCTATCAGAAAGGGTGTTCAGCGCAGCCGGGGGCATTATAACCGATAAGCGCAGCCGCCTGTCAACCGACAGTGCCGACAGGCTGACACTAATCAAAATGAACAGCAAGTGGATTGACCCGGACTTTGCTTCTCCAACAGTGGAAAGCAGCCAAAAGTGAAGTGCCATCTGTATGAAGTGCCATTTCCTCCTCCACCTCCTCCTCCTCCTCCTTAACCGCCGTAGGATTGCTCCGTAAATAAAAAAATTTATATATTTATGGCTCACCTCTTGGGCCTCCACAAAATTTTTAAGAGGTCTCACCTCTTGGGCCGCCACATAATTTTTAACAGGTCTCACCTCTTGGGCCTCCACATAATTTTTAAGAGGTCTCACCTCTTGGGCCTCCACATAATTTTTAAGAGGTCTCACCTCTTGGGCCTCCACATAATATTTAAGAGGTCTCACCTCTTGGGCCTCCACATAATTTTTAAGAGGTCTCACCTCTTGGGCCTCCACATAATTTTTAAGAGGTCTCACCTCTTGGGCCTCCACATAATTTTTAAGAGGTCTCACCTCTTGGGCCCTCCACATAATTTTTTAAGAGGTCTCACCTCTTGGGCCTCCACATAATTTTTAAGAGGTCTCACCTCTTGGGCCTCCACATAATTTTTAAGAGGTCTCACCTCTTGGGCCTCCACATAATTTTTAAGAGGTCTCACCTCTTGGGCCTCCACATAATTTTTAAGAGGTCTCACCTCTTGGGCCTCCACATAATTTTTAAGAGGTCTCACCTCTTGGGCCGCCACATAATTTTTAAGAGGTCTCACCTCTTGGGCCTCCACATAATTTTAAGAGGTCTCACCTCTTGGGCCTCCACATAATTTTTAAGAGGTCTCACCTCTTGGGCCTCCACATAATTTTTAAGAGGTCTCACCTCTTGGGCCTCCACATAATTTTTAAGAGGTCTCACCTCTTGGGCCTCCACATAATTTTTAAGAGGTCTCACCTCTTGGGCCTCCACATAATTTTTAAGAGGTCTCACCTCTTGGACCTCCACATAATTTTTAAGAGGTCTCACCTCTTGGGCCGCCACATAATTTTTAAGAGGTCTCACCTCTTGGGCCTCCACATAATTTTATCGAGGTCTCACCTCTTGGGCCTCCAATAATTTTTTCGAGGGCTCACCTCTTGGGCCTCCATATAATTTTTTCGAGGGCTCACCTCAAGCTAACTTTGCGCACTCATTAAAATATTTTCACAACAAGGACCTAAGAGCCCTTGATGGGAGAGCTTTGTGTGGGGGCCTGTTATAGGGAAGAGATGCGGCCCTGCGGGCTCTAGCCTGCCTTCTCCATGAGCCTCTGGCCAGCCCACGGCCTCTTCCTGCCTTTTGCGGTCCTACGCATCCCTCAACATCCCCACTGCTTTACCTGCTAGACATGACACTGGGCCAGGTCGGGTAACTGACATCTCAAGCGCCAACAATTTGGGCATTTTAAGGCTTCTGCATGTGTTTGAGTTGTTTTTACATTTTAAAGAAGACATGTCTGACCACATCTCACACACACACACAATGACAATTAGGGGTGGGGTCTATTTGCTTTCCCCTTTGCCTATGCCATCTGTGGTTGTCATAGGCAACGTGATTTTAAGGGGTCCAGAATTTTATCTTCTTTTTTGTCTAGTTTGGCTTGGGGTCCATGGCAATGTAGAGGAAAGAAGGTTTCCTTGTATGGTCTCACTTTACAGAGAGGTTACATTGTCTTTGGAGTGTATTGTTGAGAGGCTGTGATAGTGGCATAATAGTGCGACTTGGGCGCGTTATATGCACCCAGACATGCTTCCCCTGCTGTCCCAGTTGCATTCCAGCAGTGTTGGCATCCTTTTCTGAGGTTTCAGGGTGGACTTGGTGACCTCCAAGTGGTCGAATTGAGATTTCCAAGTGGCGAGCATTTTTTTCCCATAGACTTTAATGGGATTCGATATTCGGTCGAATAGTCGAATTTCGCGGTCTATTCGAATCGAATTTCGAACTTTCGAATATTTCACTACTCGCTCATCTCTAATCATTAGCCAAACTGTTGGCTGTAATCCTTACATTGATGGAACTAATTTCATCCTACTTTTTTGGCAGGTTACTGGAGACGTCATGTTTCCATATGGATGGTGACCACCTTGCTATGTTGACAACTGCCACAAAAATCGTATAACTTAAAAAAGGGGGAGAAAATGTACTTTCAATAAAATAAAAAGTGAAAGCTTTGTCTGAGCTTGTTTTGGAGTTTTAATAAATGATCCCGGCTGCTCACTCATGGCTATCTTATTTTAGAATTCTATATCTGCCAAGGATACAAAGAAGCATAAAGGACAGTTTATCTGCACTGTTATATTTGTGTGACATAACAGAGATAACCGAGTCAGTTGTCGCCTTTTCCCCTCATGATAGATTACAGATGGATGTATTTTATTATGTATTGTAAATCAAATCTCCATTATATATAAAATGCCAAAAAGGGAATTGCTGCACTTGTTCTTGTATCGCTGTGAAAAATGTACTTTTCATGGCATGTATTTATCAGACTCCATTTCTCAAGTCAAATTTTTTTTTCTAGGCTGCTTAAGCAAAAGCTTATACTTTTTCAGGGTTAACCATTGACTGGACTGGATGCTACATGAAAGATAACAGTGAACATGGATGTTTAGAGTAACATTTGTAACACGATGTAATTATGAAAGGGCAACCAAAATTACAGCAAAAGTTCTATAGTTATGACATGAGCTTGTTTTTAGGTCTGCGCTAATAGACAACATTTAATGCCATTATAGGCAAATGGTGTAGTGCCCACTTACACATTTTTTTACAACTCCCCCCAAATATGGAGTAGTGTCTCTATTACAAATATTAAGGATGACTCTTCAGAGCCAAAATAGTCAACTTCTTAGAACAGATCCAATAAAATGTTAAGACTACATGGGATATTATCAGGCAGCTCTCTTCTCAGATTGAAGAGGCACTGGAGCAGGTATCACCTGATTCCAGTGAAGAACAATCAGAGAGACGTCTTTTATCATTCTGAGATCCTGCCTCACAGGGGATTTCAAAGAACCTCTGTTAGGCTGCTCATATCTAACTTCAAGATCTACTTTTGAGATCATGGCTTTCTGCAAAAGTCAAATATACATACCACCCATTGCCTTTTCCTATTAGAAGAACATTTGTTTTTCACCTCAGGCTTGAGGCCACTTTTTTTAACCAGACTAAGAACAGTCCATTTGTTTTATTAAACTGCTGTGCCGAGCACAACTGAACAGATACCAGTCTGAATGTTTGATGTTGTCTGTAAGAGATAAAGGAGATGAAGAAAGACGTTCACCATTCCTGACCATGCAGGTTATTTTTACTTTGGGCCATGTGGTAAACTGGTAGTTATGTAATCACCTACATTGGTTGTGCTAGCATAGGCATAGCACTGTTGTAGGTGTCATCTCTACAAGCATGAATCTCGGCTAGATCATATGCAACGGCAACTCTATGAAGAACTATCAAAATTCTGAGGCAGTGTTGTTGCTAAAAATTGTGTATATCTAACAGAAACCAGTTATCAAAAGTTAGTGAGCGATGTGAGAAAGCCTAAGATGACTAAGAAGGAACCAAGGGACTATTGTTATGGTATAATTCAAGTAGAAAAGAAAAGTAAATTTATTTATCCTGTTAAGGAAGGCATCAAGACAATTTGCTTTTATGGAGCGACTCTGAGTTAATGTACTTCATGAAACTAATTTGGCCATTTGTCATGCAGGACATGACAGAATGTTGAAAGAACTTTCACCCAAGTACATGAACATTACTCGTCATAAGATTGGATTGTACATACACCTATGTGGCCCGTGCCAGAGAAAATAAAAAGATGTTAAGAAAGGTGTTGTGGTGAAACCTATGTTTTTTTTCTGACTTCATCTCCCATTGCCAGCTTGATCTCACTGATTTTCAGTCCCAACCTGCCAGAGAAAACAAGGTTATAATGGTTTACCAAGACTACCTTACCAAGTTTGTGGTTCTCAAGGCTCTGAAATCAAAGACAGCTGAAGACGTTGCATACAACCTTATGGACATATTTACACTGCCTGGAGCACAATTATTTCCACAGTCTGACAATGGCAGGGGATATGCCAATAAGGTCATGAGCAGTCTAAAGGAGTAGTAGCTGACTTTGAAGATTGTCCATGGCAGGCCTTGTCACTGACAAAGCCAAGGTAGTGTTGAAAGAGTTAATCAGGACATAGAAAATATGCTGCATAGTTGAATGCAGGATGAAAAAAATGACAGATAGCGTTAGCAATTATGTTTCGGCCACCTTATGAAGAACAGGCCCTTTCATCCTGGGATTTACAGAACACCATACAAAGCTCTTTGGCTGCAAAGCTAAAGTGGGTCTCACGGCGTCTTCCCCAAGATGTTTTAGAAGACATACAGACTGAGGAACAACTGTATAAAATTATAGAAAGTGTTCAGACAATACAGCAAGAAGGAACAGAAAACCCTAATGCACAAAACACGGACGAAAAGGAAATACAGCCAAAAATGAACTATGACTTAAGAATTACAATACCTCTTCGCTAAGCTGCCATCATGCAGTTCACAGGAAGCAGTCAAGGATTCATGAGAGGTGTGTGCAAGAACCAGTGCCAAAGTATGAAGTGTTCTTGTGTGAGAAAGACAACTAAGAGCAATTCAAAATGCCATTTTAAATTGCTTTCCTTGTTGCAACAAGATAGGATATTGATCTTTCTCTTGTTTTTCAGTCAGAAAGTTCTGTTCTTTTTCTATTTTATAGCAACAAGTGTAGTTTATTTTACATTTTGTTTATTTTGCATTGCTTTCCTTCATGATCACATCAATAAATGCTTCTTAAAGGGGTTGTCCAAGTTATGGAAAAAAAATATAGCACTGTAAATCTGATGGGCAGCAATATATAACTAAGTTCAGCAAGTTTTAGGCAAAAAAAATATCTATATTTCCTCATTTCCCTAGTTCTCTTCTGGCCTTTGTTTACATGCAGTAATAACAATCTCTGCCCCCCCCTTCTCTGCAAAGGCAGTGAATATAAGTGCTGTGAGTACATGTCTGCCTGCTGGGATACTCAGCAGCATGTTGTTTGTGTAGGACTACAAGTCCCAGCTGTATAATGACACTGCTGATACACACAGGAAATTCTCCCTACCTGTTCTTGTACAATACAATTCCACTATAGCTCCTTGCCCAGCATTTGTCTCCTCTCACTGCTGCAGCTACTATTTGTTATAAAGCCTTGAGCCCTCAGTGTGTTCTGGCTGAAGGGGTTAATGTTTTATCTGAAGGAATCCAGGGAGAGAGCAGATAGCAGGAGCCTGGCAAAGAAAGGGGGCGTGGCCACTGACATCTGGTGTACAGACTGTTATCTGAACTCTGAGGCTTGTACACGAAACATCACAGACCAGGGAGATAAGGTGACATCACAGGTCATGTGACCCTCAGTCAACTCTGAGAAACCAGCAGCTTTAGAAACACAAAGTATATGGGAAAGTTGTTATACCTGACAAGTTAGAAACATATAAAGAACAAAAAAATAACTCGGACAACCCCTTTAACATTTTATACATTTCATACTTTGCCTAAAGTGTACTCATCATTCTATATATAGTCTAGGCAAAGTATAGAAAGGACTCACATAACACAGACATTTCATACTTTGCCTAAATACTTTCGGCTTTCTATATAATGCATAAGCACTTTATCCAATACCTGCATTTCATACATTGCCTATACATAAACTACACAGTACCACTTATCTTCTCCTATATAATGGGTATAATTCTCAGTTTCCATTATTGTGTATACAAATAGAGTTAGACACTTCACAGTAAGGCCCCTTTCACACGACCGTATGCCCTCCGAGACATACAGTCCGTGAGTGGGCCGTACAGTCACATACAGTCCGTCCCGAAGCGGCATCGATCATGCGCACGGGAGTGCACAGCATCATTGATTACAATTCACCACTTCTCCTGTGCTGTATACTGGGTGTAATTCTCAGTATCTGCTCTTATTCTGTATATAAGGACACTGCACAGTACCACTTGTCCTGTATACTAGGTGCAATTCTCAGTAATTGCTCTTATTCTGTATATAAGGACACTGCACAGTACCACTTGTCCTGTATACTAGGTGCAATTCTCAGTAATTGCTCTTATTCTGTATATAAGGACACTGCACAGTACCACTTGTCCTTTATACTGGGTGTAATTCTCAGTATCTGCTCTTATTCTGTATATATGGACACTGCACAGTACCACTTCTCTTGCCCTGTATACTGGTTGTAATTCTCAGTATCTGCTCTTATTCTGTATATAAGGACACTGCACAGTACCACTTCTCTTGTCCTGTATACTGGGTGTAATTATCAGTATCTGCTCTTATTTTGTATATATGGATACAGCACAGTACCACTTCTCTTGTCCAGTATACTAGGTGCAATTCTCAGTATCTGCTCTTATTCTGTATATATGGACACTCCACAGTACCACTTCTCTTGTCCAGTATACGGGGTGTAATTCTCAGTATCTGCTCTTATTCTGTTTATATGGACACTGCACAGTACCACTTCTCCTGTCCTTTATACTGGCTGTAATTCTCAGTATCTGCTCTTATTCTATATATATGGACACTGCACAGTACCACTTCTCTTGTCCAGTATACTAGGTGCAATTCTCAGTATCTGTTCTTATTCAGTATATATAGACACTGCACAATACCACTTCTCTTGTCCAGTATACGGGGTGTAATTCTCAGTATCTGCTCTTATTCTGTATATATGGACACTGCACAGTACCACTTCTGTTGTCCAGTATACTAGGTGCAATTCTCAGTATCTGCTCTTATTCTGTATATATGGACACTGCACAGTACCACTTCTCTTGTCCAGTATACGGGGTGTAATTCTCAGTATCTGCTCTTATTCTGTATATATGGACACGGCATAGTACCACATCTCTTGTCCTGTATACTGGGTGTAATTCTCAGTATCTGCTCTTATTCTGTTTATATGGTCACTGCACAGTACCACTTCTCTTCTCCTGTATACTGGGTATAATTCTCAGTATCTGCTCTTATTCTGTTCTGTATATATGGACACGGCACAGTACCACTTCCCTTGTCCTGTGTATTGGGTGTAGTTCTCAGTATCGGCTCTGATTCTGTATATAAAGACACTGCACAGTACCACTTGTCCTGTATACTGGGTGTAATTCTCAGTATCTGCTCTTATTCTGCACATATGGACACGGCACAGTACCACATCTCCTGTCCTGTATACTGAGTGTAATTATCAGTATCTGCTCTTATTCTGTATATATGGACACTGCACAGTACCACTTCTCTTGTCCAGTATACGGGGTGTCATTCTCAGTATCTGCTCTTATTCTGTATATATGGTCATTGCACAGTACCACTTCTCCTGTCCTGTATACTGGGTGTAATTCTCAGTATCTACTCTTGTTCTGTATATATGAACACTGCACAGTACCACTTCTCTTGCCCTGTATACTGGGTGTAATACCCAGTATATGCTCTTATTCTGTATATAAGGATACTGCACAGTACCACTTCTCCTGTCCTGTATACTGAGTGTAATTATCAGTATCTGCTCTTATTCTGTATATATGGTCACTGCACAGTACCACTTCTCCTGTCCTGTATAATGGGTGTAGTTCTCAGTATCTGCTCTTATTCTGTATGCATGAACACTGCACAGTACCACTTCTCCCGTCCTATATACTGGGTGTAGTTCTCAGTATCTGCTTTTATTCTGTATATATGGACACAGTACCACTTCTCCTGTCCTATATACTGGGTGTAATTCTCAGTATCTGTTCTTATTCTGTATATATGGAAACTGCACAGTACCACTTCTCATGTCCTGTATACTGGGTGTCATCCTCAGTATCTGCTCTTATTCTGTATCTATGGACACTGCACAGTACCACTTCTCTTGTCCTGTATACTGGGTGTAATTCTCAGTATCTGCTCTTATTCTGTATATAAGGACACTGAAGAGTACCACTTACCCTGTCCTGTATAATGGGTGCAATTCTCAATATCTGCTCTTATTCTGTATATTTGGATACTGCACAGTACCACCTCCCTTGTGCGGTATACTGGGTGTAATTCTCAGTATCTGCTCTTATTCTGTTAATATGAACACTGCACAGTACCACTTCTCTTGTACTGTATACTGGATGTAATTCTCAGTATCTGCTCTTATTCTGTATATATGGACACTGCACAGTACCACTTCTCCTATCCTGTATACTGGGTGCAATTCTCAATATCTGCTCTTATTCTGTATATTTGGATACTGCACAGTAGCACCTCCCTTGTCCTATATACTGGGTGTAATTCTCAGTATCTGGTCTTATTCTGTATGTACTGACACTGCACAGTACCACTTCTCCTATCCTGTATACTGGGTGTATTTCTCAGTATCTGCTCTTATCCTTTATATATGGACAGTTCACAGTACCACTTCTCTTGTCCTGTATACTGGATGTAATTCTCAGTATCTGCTCTTATTCTGTATATATAGACACTGCAAAGTACCACTTCTCCTGTCCTGTATACTGGGTGTAATTCTCAGTATCTGCTCTTATTCTGTATATATGGACACTGCACAGTACCACTTCTCCTGTCCTGTATACTGGAAGTAATTCTCAGTATCTGCTCTTATTCTGTATATATGGACACTGCACAGTACCACTTCTCCTGTCCTGCATACTGGGTGTATTTCTCAGTATCTGCTCTTATCCTTTATATATGGACACTGCACAGTACCACTTCTCTTGTCCTGTATACTGGATGTAATTCTCAGTATCTGCTCTTATTCTGTATATATGGACACTGCACAGTATCACTTCCCCTGTCCTGTATACTGGGTATAATTCTCAGTATCTGCTCTTATTCTGTATGTATGAACATTTGAATCATTTAATATGAACTGTAAAATTATGATAATTATAATCATTCTGTATAGGCTGCTCCAGCTTAAAATCTTAGCTGATGCATTTTTTTTTATTATGGAAAATGGAAAAATATTTTTTGTTATAATCTGTGAATTTGTTTGCTGATCCTTTATTTTGTAAGACTTCTTCCAGCTCAGCAGGATGGTCCATAGAATGGCTTAAACATACTGTTAAACACACAAACACAAATCTGGCAGGGACAGAAGCCTACAGCAAACTCCTGGAGAAAGCTAGCACACAATGTATGGAAAGCAAACATGCTGTTTGAAAAAGATGAGTTGAGGCCGCTTGATTTCCCAGTATAGTTTGTCTGTCGTTCTTGGTTGCTAGGTTACCAGCTAACAGCAGCATCTTCTAGGATGGCTTTGTATCTTTACTGCCAATTATAGAAGAGCTGTATCATTTACAATGGCTGTTTCTTGCAGGATGGGAGAAATAAACAGATAAATTGATATTTTCTGTATTTAAACTTCAGCAGTTATCACTGTTCGGAGGAAAGTTTGCAATAGAAAAGAAGGGCATTCAAGGAGACATATAACTTAAACACAATGTTTCTTAGGCCTCATGCACACGAACGTAATTTCTTTCTTTCCGTTCCGCTTTTTTTTGCGGACCATATACAGAACCATTAGTTACTCCATGTTCATTCCATTTCCGTATGTCCATTCCACAAAAGAATAGAACATGTTCTATTATTGTTCACAGTACGGACATGGATATTACTGCTATATTAGGGGCCAGCTGTTCCGTCCTGCAAAATACGGAATGCACACGGACGTCATCAGTATTTTTTGCTGATCCGTTTTTTGCAGACCTCAAAATACATACGGTCGTGTGCATGAGGCCTTAAAGGGATGTCCATGAGAGGCTACACAGACATAAGGTATACTTATATAAGTAGGTAACTCCACTGGTCCACTCTTAATAAAAGTATTACAAATCTGTTTTAAGATTTAATCCTTTAGGTGAGCGTGTGTCAAAAGTGAGGATACAGAAATCCTCTCTCTTGAGTAGACTTCTGGTCCAGTCACCTTCCCTTTTGGATGTGTTAACTCTTTCCATATTCCCTGAATGTATCTGTGCAAAATGGTAGAATGCTCCTGATTGTTTTTTATTGTTAGTATCAGTGATGTCTAATAAATGTTCTGCTATTCATGTTCTCAATTGTCGTGTGGTACATCCAATTTACCAATGTTTTTAGTTTTTTTTTTACTTATTGTTGCTAGTGGCAACAACAGTGTTGCTGTGGTGTAATAGGGACATGTTTTAAATGTTTTAAAGCCACATTTATATAAGCCTATGGCTTTAATCCATGATGACTTGGGCGGGGTCTATGATGTATGTTTACTCTGATTTTATTAAGGTTTATAATCATTACAAGAATCAAGACACATTTTGTAACAAAACATGGTGAAGAAACAAGGGTCTTGTTGACTCAGACATTACATTTGGCTTGAAAAATCAAATAAAGTATAAGATGACCAAACTGGCATTAGTTGTGGTAACTCCTATTATCGCGTTAATACTGATCTGTCTGGCATGTTATATAGGTGCGCGGTATAACGGGCACCGCCCCGGGAATAAGCCATTTATTTATGAACTCTCCCTTCGTCGTATTTGGAGAGACCCGTATGGGAGCTCCTTATGAAAACTAAAGACAGTGAAACTGACTATCTGATTGACGAGCGGGAGAGTAGAATGCAGGTTTATGAAGCATCAATTCTTAGTATGTACTTCGCTCGCCCCTATGCCGACTTGTAAAGACCAGCGCCAAGGAGGCATACCCAATAAGAGTGTCGGGGCCCTGTTCAACCCTACAGATATAAAGATATACGAGGTACCACAAGTTGTGTGATAAGTACAGCTCCCGAAGGGCATACTGAGATCAATTCAACAATTGGTTGAGACAGTCAATAATTTAATCAATTTAAATAATAAAATAACAAAAAAAAAGGAGAAAAATAGAGATTTGCATAGAAGGTCCTCAGAACCATTAATGACCAAGGTTCCGGTGCCAGGCTCGCCCCACCCATACTCTCCCTCAGAGTCAGAACCCCCAATCACCCTATCTAGAGAAATCTACAATGATCCGAGTAAAGTCTGCAGACTCTAGAAACATCGAAAACGCCCTCCATTTTTTAAGAAAATTGTCTGATTGATCATGGGAGATAGCTATAAGCTCCTCCATGCGAAATATGTGTTTAACCACTTCCTGTCCGCCCGTTGACTATAAACGTCCGGGAAGTGGTTATCTAGCTCTGAATGGGCGTTTCTGAACGTCCATTCAGAGATAGCAGCTGCACGCTAATCGTGCAGCTGCACAGTGGGGTACCTGCTGTCAGTGACAGCAGGGTACCCCAAAGAGAAGGCAGGGACCGTTTCCAGGGGTCCCTGACTTCTAGATCGCTGTATCACTCGTTGAGCGCTGTGTATACAGATCAGGAAGCGCTATTGCGCTTCCTGTTCCGGCCCAGCGGTCACGTGATCGCCGGGGCCTGGAGAGTGCAGGAGCTGCCGGGTCTCTCATAGACCCGATCAGCCCTGCACTGAGGCTGTACAGCATAGTATTATGCTGTACAGCCTCTCTCGGGATGTATTTCCCCTGTAACTGGGGCTACTATGTCAGCCCCAGTTACAGGAGAAATCAAGTGTAAAAAAAAATAAAATAAGTGAAGTTAAATGTCCCCCTGAGGTCTTGTATAACCTTATGGGGGACACAAAGTGTAAAAAAATAAATAAATAAATAAATAAATAAAAAATCACATATATATAAAAAAAAATAATTTCCCCCCAAATATTTCATTAAAAAAAGTTACAAATAAAAATAAATAAATAAGATAGACATATTTGGTATCACCGCCTCCGAAACGACCGATAAAAATATCACATGATCTACCCCATCAAGTGAACTGCATAAAAAAATCTAATAAAAATTATGCCTAAACAGCTTTTTTTGTAGCATCACCTACCAAAAAACATAATATCAAACAATCAAAAAGTCGTATGCATCCCAAAATGGTAGCAATAAAAACGTCACCTCATCCCGCAAAAAATGAGCCCCCACACAAGATTATATCCCGAAAAATGAAAAAAAAATGGCTCTTAAAAATTGCAACACAAAAACATGATTTTTCTTCTAAAAATGCTCTTATTGTGTAAAATGTAAAAAAATACATAAAAAATAGACATATTTGGTATCGTTGGGTCCGTAACAACTGGCTCTACAAAAATATCACATGATCTACCCCATCAAGTGAACGGTGTAAAAATAAATATAGAAAAATGCCCCTAAACTGCTTTTTTTTTTTTAGTTAACCTCCCAAAAATTAGATTAAAAAGTGATCAGAAAGCCGGATGTACCCCAAAATGGTGCCAATAAAAAGCACAGCTTGTCCCGCAAAAAATAAGACCTCCCACAGCTCAGTCCACAAAAAAATTAACTAGTTATCACTCTTACAAACCTTGACAAAAAATTCCATGGTAGAAAATGCAGATGCTGCTCCTCCCCTTCTGAGCCCTGGCGTATCCCCAAATAACAGTTTAAGACCACATGTGGGGTGTTTCTGCAAACTGCAGAATCGGGGTAATAAATATTGAGTTTTGTTTTGTTGTTAACCCTTGATGTGTTACAGGAAAAAAAATGATTAAAATGGAAAATCTGCAAAAAAAGTGAAATTTTGAAATTTCACATCTATTTTGCTTTAATTCCTGTGGAATACTTAAAGGGTTAACAACATTTCTAAAACCAGTTTTGAATAGTTTGAGGGGTGTAGTTTCTAAAATGGGGTCATTTATGGGTGTTTTCTATTATGTAAGCCCACAAACTGACTTCAGAACTGAACTGGTCCTTAAAAAAGTTGATTTTGCAAATTTGCAAAAATTGCGTCTAAAATTCTAAACCTTCTACTGTCCTAAAAAAATAAAATGATGCCAACATAAAGTAGACATATGGGGAATGTAAATTAAAAAGGATTTTATGGGGCATCACTATCTGTCTTAAAAGCAGAGAGATTGAAATTTAGAAAACAGTGAATTTTTTCAAATTTTCGTTAACTTTTGAATTTTTTTTATAAATAAAATTAAAACTTATCGACTCAAATTTACCATTAACTTGAAGTACAATGTGTCACGAGAAAACAATCTCAGAATCACTTGGATAAGTAAAAGTGTTCCAAAGTTATTACCACATGAAGTGACACATGTCAGATTTGCAAAATTAGGCCTGTTCAGGAAGGGGGTAAATGGCCCAGATCTGAAGTGATTAAGTTCCGCGGCCCATTCACACAGATAGGGTGGAGCATTTTGCTTCCAATGTCGCGGGATCACAGATATCGCTGCAGTGAGGAAGAATCTTAAAGCACTCTTTTTTGCTTGGGCCATTGTGCCTGGGATCAAAGATAACAGTGCTACTCTGGGAGTATTGGAGATTCTCTTGCCAGAAAATTCAGTAAATACCCGAAACACCTGAGTCCAAAAGGGTTGTATGATGGGACACGCCCACCATATATGTAGCATGGTTCCTTCTGCACGGTTACATCTCCAGCAAAGGTTGGATGTAGAAGGAAACATCCTGTGGAGTGTAGTAGGGCAGTAGTACCATCTGGAAAGGATTTTAAAGTTCTTTTCTTTAGCCTGGGTTGCTATAGATAATCCGTGGGAGAACGCACACACCCTGTCCACCTCCTCCTGAGTAAATGAGGTCTGTAGGTCCTCTTCCCATTTTTGGAAGAATGGAGCCCTATCTGAATTACTGATGGAAACTAATATACTATACATCTGCGACAGTGGATTGTACTGAGAGTCGGGTTTTAAAAATAAGTTGTCAAAGTATGTCAATTTAAGGGCTAGAGTCTGCTCCGAAAAACTGACGTAAGAAGGATCTTAGTTGAGCATACATAAGCCATAAAGGCTGAGTGGACCTACTCTCTTGAGTAAAGGAGTCAAGGCTTCTGATCTTCGCGTTTGTCAAGCTATGGCATATTCTGGGACACAAGGACTTATCCCAAATCAAGTATCTGATTGTTCCCAGGCCGGGGGGAAAGGCTGGGTTTCCCATCAGGGGGGTCATAGGGCCTGCTCTGTTAGATATCTGTGATCTAGCGATCCACTGATCCCAACATGTCAAAGTATGTCTAAATAAGTAAGGCCAGTTCTCTGACGGAGGTCTGATGTCCGGGGGTATCCAAGGAGCAAGTAACAGGTCCATTGGAGAGGTATCAAATTCCATCTGGACCCACAATTTTGGAGATGACCTATGAGACCAATTGAGGATTCTCATAAGAACTGCTGAGGAATGGTACAGTTTGATATCTGGTAATCCTATACCTCCCTTGAGTCTAGGTTTTGACAGGGTTTTTACCTTGATTCTGGGTCTACTTGTTCCCCATATGAACCGTGTGATAGCTTTTTGGACAGCTAGGAAAAAGGTATTTGATACACAGATGGGCACTGTCTGGAACAAGTATAGGAGCCTCGGTAGTATGTCCATTTTTACAATACCCATCCTTCCAAACCAAGAAAGGGATTTGCGCGAGTAGCTCTCCATCTCTTTTATTATTTTCTTTTGAAGCGGTAGGTAATTGAGAGGGTATAGGAGGTGCAAATATGTCGGCAATTGAAGACCAAGGTAAGTCAAGCTCTGGGCCTGCCAGTGAAAAGGGAAGTTTCTCTTCAGAAGTAACATATCGGATTCTGGGAGTGATACATTTAATAGCTCACTTTTAGTGAGATTGATCTTAAAATTGCTAAGAAGTCCGTATCTTTTGAATTCCTGAAGAATAGATGGTAGTGAAATGTGTGGGTTAGATACATAAAGTAAAAGGTCGTCAGCATAGAGAGCCAGTTTATGCTGGCGCCTACCTACTGTTATGCCCTTGATATCCTGATTCAGTCTTAGTGCAGTAGCCAGATGTTCCATTACTAAGACATATAAGAGGGGAGAAAGGGGGCAGCCCTGTCTGGTTCCATTCCTAATATTGAAAGAGGGAGCCAAAATTCCATTCACCCTTACTCTGGCTAGGGTTAGTGTACAAGGCGCTTACTTTGTCAATGAACTGGGGTCCCAGGCCAATTTGTTTTAAAGAAGCCATGATAAATCTCCAGTTAACCCTATCAAACGCTTTTTCAGCGTCAACTGAAAGAAGGCATAGGGGAATCTTATTTATTTTAGCATTGGAGATAAGATTAATCATTCTGATCGTGTTGTCTCTGGCTTCCCTCTTAGGAACAAAGCCGACCTGATCCCCATGTATGATTGATGGGAGGATCTTATTAAGCCTATTCGCTAGAAGTTTAGAGTATATTTTAATATCACAATTGATAAGTGAAATTGGCCTATAATTCGTACAAATAGTTTTATCTTTGTTGGGTTTTGGGATTACTACTATGTGGGCTTCTAGAGCTTGCTTGGGAAAGGGATTAGCTGGGGATATGTCATTGAACACTTTCAGGAGAAATGGTGTGAGCAGTTCCTGCTGTAAAGCCATCTGGGCCTGGGCTTTTCCCAACTTTAAGGTGAGATAGGACCGCTCTAATTTCTGACTCCGTGAAAGGCTCTTCCAGTAAAGAGCTCTCACTCTCGGAAACAGAGGGCAAAGCCGTCTCCGCTACATAAGCAGAAATCCGTGCGTCCAAGTCCGACTGAGGTAAATCCGCTAATTGGCCCTTGATGTTGTAGAGGGACTCATAAAAGGTCTTGAAGACCGTGGCTATTCGGCTAGGGTGATGTGTTAGGATGTCCTTTTCATCCCTGATGTGGGGAATATAACTATTCTGCTGTTTAGGATGTATTAATCTAGCCAGAGCTTTCCCAGGTTTGTTAGCATTTTCATATAGATAGCTACGGAACCTTTCCCTATTCCTGCTGAAAGACCCAGAGATGAGGTCCTGTAATCCATCCCTTGCCAATGTTAGTTCAGCCAGGGTCTCAGGCTTCTAGGTGCGTTTATGGCATTGCTCCAACTCTGCCACTTGGTTCATAAGCTGCTGAATTTTAAAAGATCTCTCTTTTTTGAGACGTGAGCCATTTTGTATAAGTATGCCTCTCAATACACATTTCAATGCTTCCCATTGTAGGGGGAGGGAAGTTGAGTCGTTGGAGTGATCCGACAAAAAATGTTCGATTGCAGACTCTAAAGCTCTTGCGCAAACCCCATCTCGAAGCAGGGCCTCATTGAGGCGCCAGGACCATTCAGTCGCTACTTGTCCTGGGAGTTCCAGAAAGGAATAGATGGGGGAGTGGTCAGACCAAATCGAGGAGCCTATATTAGATACTGGCTGAAAAGTTAATGCATGGTGTGAAATTAGAAACATATCTAGCCTACTGTATGACTGATGGGCAGGCGAGAAGTAGGTGTAATCTTTGACGTTTGGGTGTAAAATCTGCCATACATCTATCAGCTGTCGGGAATGCAGTGCTTGTTTAACCCTTGAGATGGAACTCGGAAATTGTCGATCTACCCGGAGGAGTCAATAGTTGGATTTAATGTCGGGTTAAAGTCACCCCCCAGTAATAGTATGCCCTCAGCAAATGCGTCAAGTTTTGCTAGTATGCCCAACAGGGCCTTACACTGTCTGTTGTTTGGAAGGTATATGTTTCCGATGGTGTACGTTCTCCCATGGATCTGCAGCTTCATGAACAGGAACCGACCTTGAGGATCAGACTGTTGATCTAGAAAAGAATAAGGTAGAGATTTATGTAAAGCGATAGAGACCCCTCTAGATTTGGACTCAGGGTTTGTGCTATGGGCCCAGTAGGAGTAATATTTGGAATACATTTTTGGCACATGTTCCTGCTTAAAGTGGGTTTCTTGCAGGAGGAGAATTTGCACCCTCTCTTTGTGCATGCCATACAACACTTTCAAGCGCTTTTCAGGTACGTTAAATCCCCTGACATTTAGTGAGGCAAGCCTGACACCCGGAGCAGCCATGACCCAAACTGAGTGATAAAAAAAAAGGGGGGGGGAAAGGAAGTGAGAAAAGAAATGAGATCAAGCTGAAGAGAGAGAGAGAAAGAAGAGATATCAAAAAGAAAGAGAATGTATAAAAAGAAACCCCTTAGTAAAGAGGGGTGCAACTACACTTTCGTCAGAGAAAGTGTTATATATTGGAGACGGACTTCCAATGACGGAACCCTGTAGCCGTCCCTGACGAGACATCTGAAACAATAAACTAAGTAAACCATGTTAAGCTTTCCCAAACTTAGAAGATACAATCTAAGACATAGGCAAAAACCTAAGGCACACAAACAACATTAGACCAAAGAGTGGCAAGCATAGGCCCAAAACTGTGGACCCTAGAAGTCATTGGTAGCTTAGGGAACTCTGGAAGGTGTAAACACGCTTAGTCCAGCAGTTGGAGATGAAGGAAACTGCAGCCTGTTAACGTGCGGCAGACAGTCAGATCAATTAGTTTGGACATCCTTGTGAGATCTTTGAAAGTTCCCTCTTTGTTTATGCAGTAGAGAGCGAGAAGGCAACGGAGGAAGGTGGTACCAGTCAGGTACTTGAATTTGAGGCAAATCCAGAGCCTGGGAAATGTAGGTAGATCATCCGGATCACACAGTTCCAGGCGGTGGCCATTTTTACGTACCACCAATTGGAAGGGGAAACCCCACGAATATTGGACTTCATGAGCTCTAAGGTGATCTAGTAGAGGCCTGAGAGCTCGTCTTTGAGCCAGAGTAGAACGTGAGAGATCCTGTAAGATTGTTAGAGCAATTCCATCAAAATCAATGGTAGTGAAATTGCGTGCTTTGCTTCCGCGTAATAGTGCATCCTACAAATGACATTTCTCGGTTTAGGGGGATCAGGATTGATCGGGGCCAGAGCCCTGTGTGCCCTGTCAATCTCCAGTCTATCAGAGATGGGTTTACCTAGAATAGGGCTGAAGAGACCTTGTAGAGTGGGGATTAGGTCTTCGGGCTTGGTAGTCTCTGGCAACCCTCTCACCCTAATATTATTTCTCCTGTTGCGATTTTCTAGGTCGTCATGAAGGCGATAAAGCTGGCAAATATGTTGGTCTCTCTCTTCACCTCTGGTTATTAATTCATCCACTTTAGAGGCGGTATGGTCATGCATGGAAGCTACTTCCTCTACTTTCTCCTCTATTGCTTGTATATTGGCTTTTATATTGGAGATTTCCTTTTTATAGGAATTTTCCAGCCGCTCCACAAATCCTTCCATCTCTTGTCTGGTAGGGAGTAGCTTCATGTGAGCTTTCCAGTCCCAATCAGGGGCTGAAGGATTGTCCCCCTCTCCTGCGTTAAGAGGTATGTCCCCTACATTACCTCCATTCTGTGGTGTGGACATACTGCTGGCACAAGATGGCGGCTGCCTCGTGGTGGTGCGCTGCGGCAGAGGACTGGAGGCCATAGAAGGTGAGCCTTGGCCTAGTTTGGAACTTTTAATTTCGGCCCCTGGGGTTGGCTTGGGCACCGGAAACCTCAGCGATGCCTCAGGGTGCGGGGACGCTGAAGGAGGCTGAGGGGGATGAAAGGGAGCGGCTTCCGGGTTGCGGCCTGCGGCCGGCGTGTCTCGTCCGGGCCCAGGGGAGAAGAAGCACCGTAAGCCTCTCTGCGTGGCCGGGGTCCCAGCTGGGGTGGTGGTGGCTTGGGACCGTCTTCTTCTCCTCACCATCAGTGGTCTGGCGCCTTAAGTAGTGGGAAAGCCAGCGTTTTCTCGTCCGGGCGGCCGGAGCTCTTAAGCAGTGCGTGCACTTGCTGCCATAGTCAGGCCACGCCCCCGGGGTCTATGATGTAACATTGATGGTGCCAGGGTGTTCGCTAGTGACACAGCTCGTTTGGCAACATAACGACATCCATTTTGTAATATCCTTTTTAATATGAAATCTTGATCTAAACTATTTAGATATTTGTAATGATGCTATCTGTTTATATTCTAAGGAAAATTGGGTTGAGAAAGTAGTGACATTTTGTTTTTTATTATTTGGTGTTTTTTATTATTATTGAGACGTTGCAATCAACTTTTTGTGGTAACTTATTCCACAGCTCTACTAATCAGTTTGGAACTATAACACGGTGGTGTAGTCTATTATGTGGCATTCCTGTTTGAAATCCATAGTCTGAACATGCACGTAAAGCTCGTGTGAATTCCCCTATCGGGGTACTATTGTTGGTATATTGTGGATGATTGCTGGTGGCATGCGGAATGGTATTTTTAGGAGTGAGCTTACGGTACTAAGTAGTAATAGTTTTTCTATGCTGGTCATTACCAGTTAAGGTGATGCCCAAACAGGAAATCCTTTTTTTTTATCAAAGGTACTTGTAAGCTGCAAGTATTATTGTTCAAATAACCAACAAAGAGTGGTATGGTTGCCACATCACCCTCCCAAATAATGAGCAGGTCATGAATGTAGCGATCATACCATTCCATGTTCTATAAGAAAGGATTACAGGCAGAGTATATGGATGTTTACTCCCACCATGACATATTGCTAGCGAAGGTGAAAATTGAGCTCCCCTGCAGCAACATTTGTGAATAAATATATTGTCAAAGGAGAACAAAAACAAAGTAGCGTCCTGGATGGACTGTTTTTTCTCTTTGGTATAAGCACTGTAATAGTGTAAATGATAATCCAATGCAATAACTGCTAAATCGTGAGTTGTGGATGGATATAATGACCATAGGATAACCAAGAAATGTTCTTTGTCCATTTTAGGTTGGACATAATCTGTAAAACCTTGGTATATGTTGAATTAGTGGTTCAAACATAGAATTTACTCCAGATACTATTGTTCTGAATTGTATATTTTCACTTTGTTTGTGTAGTTTAGGCAGACCATATATTATAGGAGACATGGGATGTTTGACTTGTAAAGGTTCCCTGTTCCAAGTAAAGAATAAATTGAGGGCAACGCCTTCATCCAGTAACCTAGTAAGGGCTGTTTGAAAATTGAGGGTGGGATCCTGTGAAAGTATAAGGTAGCTGTTGGAATGACTATGAATTCCCTGTATACCTGCCACATAGTCAGTTTTTTTAATAGCCACATCTGAACCCCCTTTATCTGCAGCATGTATTGTTATATTTTTTATTTTTGTGTAAATTCAGGAAAGCATTGCTTTGAGCTGTATTAAGATTATTCCTCCTTGTGTACAGAGAACCCGCTGTGATATTTTCATGCAGTTCTTTGAGATCTTGTTCTATCGTCTCCATACAGCATTCAAATGTAAGGGCTCCAGTGAGGGAAATTCGTTATCACCGAAGTCTCTCGGGACTTTGGTGAATAACTTCAGACTTAAATTTTTAAACTTGAAAACCATTTTAGAACTTGGATCCAAAATCAATGCAATGCAATGCAAAACTTGTTATCATTAATGAGTGTCCTAGTGATTGAATGGTAACGACTGTATACACCGTGATTGTCAGGTGGATACAATAGAAGGTGGTATTGCTATCTGTTCTTATGCCATGAGTAAGAGTGCCTCTTGCGCCTGAAAGTCATAGGTGTCTACTATGTTTTTAATCATCAATTTAAGGAATTTTGGAATTTTCAAAATTTCCAGATCTTGCATTTTTTGGTCTTTTAGACTTACTATGGGACATCTGGCTTGACATATCCGCTGTTGACGAGTCTTTGTCTTTTGCATTCTTTACACCTGGGACATGCTGACCTGATAGCCTTAGATTTCTTCCATAGCATGGCCTGAAGAAAAATGGAAAAGGGTGCTGTTGCTGCGGGGGTCCCTGCTAATGGAATTCCATTGCATGATATTCCACTTCACACTACATCAGCATACCTCCCAACTTATGAAAAGAGGAAAGAGGGACATTATGTGTGGTGTGCTACGCGAGTTGCGGCCAGTGTTTCTGCACTAGGCCACTCCTCTTACTCTGCCCAAAAATAACGAAACACCTTATCCCACGACATTTCCTACTTTCTGACAGCCGCTATTGGTTTGGCCGTTAAAGAAACAGCCATGTGACCAGCCTCATAGACTTTAATTGGTTACTTAAACTGCCCTCACATCGCCATTTTTCACATCCATGTGCATATAGGTAGTGCTGAGCGAAATTCTGTTTTGAAGTTCGGTGTACAAAGTTCGAGTTATCTAAGAATTTAGTTATAGATTCCGCTACCAGTTATAGTCCATTGTAACGGAATACATAACAGAATTCTTAGGTAACCCGAACCTTGTACGCAAAACTTGAAAACAGAAGTTCGCTCACCACTACCTATAGGCTAAATATCATTGTATCAGACTATTCCAATGTACAGTCCCATGTAAATTACGGTACATCACTCTCTAAATACAGCCTCCTCCAACATACAGTCTATGTACATAACATCGCTATTAGGCATGAGCGAATTTCATATTTTGAAATTCGTGTTCGTGTTGAGGTAAAGCAGAATTGCGTTATGGATTCCGTTACATGATGGAATGCCTTTAGAGGCATTCTATTATTCATTCCATCATAATAGAAGTCTATGGCCTGCATAACGGATCCGTCCGGTTTCCGTTATGCAGGGGAGTTCTCTCCTGGTCTGTCCCCCAGAATACACCACATGCTCCCTTCTCACAGATTTACACCCCCATAAAGCCCCCCTCAGATCTGCCCCCTCATGTCCCCCAGAATACACCACATGCCTCCTTCTCACAGATTTACACCCCATAAGGGCCCTTGCAGACGAGCGTGAGACACGCACGTCTCCTGCATCTCGTGCCCTGGTTTGAACTCCCGGCACTGAACGAGGTTACATAGCATTATACTGATTTATGATGCTATGTAACCCTTACAGTTCTGGAATGTTTTGGATAACACTAACACTATGCTGTTAGTGTTATCCAAGTTTCCAGAACTGTAAGGGTTACATAGCATCATAAATCAGTATAATGCTATGTAACCCCGTTCAGTGCCGGGAGTTCAAGCCAGGGCCCGCGATGCAGGAGACATGCGTGTCTCACACTCTTCTGCAAGGGCCCTAAAGCCCCCCCTCAGATCTGCCCCTCATGTTCCCAAGAATACACCACATGCTCCCCTCACAGATTTACACTCCATAAAGCCCCACTCATGTCCCCAGAATACACCACATGTCCCCCTCACAGATTTACACCCCATAAAGCCCCCCTCAGATCTGCCCCATCATGGCTCCCAGAATACACCAAGATCTGTACTATAAACCCCTGTAATTGCACCAGATTCCAATCCACCTGAACCCCACTGCCTCTGAGTGCTCCACCTGCCCCCTAAAATATGACCTCCATATGCTGCCCCTCACCTGCTCCCCATAAAGCTCTGTGTACTCCAGGACTGCAGCACATCCTTCCACACAGGGCTGCTTGTAGGCGCACACACCTCTTCCTTCCACAAGCTTCTGCAGTCGGGGTTTGTCAGCACTGCCCACATTTGGTCACGTGACCTCCTTCTAACAACTCCATTATAACATCTACCAGTGCTGAACCAAGTCCTCCTCAGAACCCTCCCCCATGATGAGGTTAGTGGAAAGTAGGGTAGGGTGGCTGAGGTGAATGGTGAAGTGGGAAGCGGATGGCTCCTGCTTCACCATTATAATCAGCTGTCTCTGCGTCCTATGTAAGCAGAGACAGCTGAACACAGGACATCTACAAGTAAATAGTATCAGTGGCTCACCAGACAATAATATGGATAGGAGGTGCTGCAAATCACCAGCTCTACCCTAAGCTGTAAAGTAAGTCGTTTTAGATGTGAGGAAATGTATATGTGATGAGCACTCTCTACAATTGGTCTGTCTGAGGTTAAGGTAGATAAATGCACTTTGTTTGTTGAGATTAAGATCACATTTATTAAGAAAGGTTTAAGGTGAAAAAAATTAAAAATATATAAAATAAAAATAGTATATATGATAAGTTACCAGCGCTGGTTCACGTTAAAGTAAGAAAAATAATAAATAAATGGTCTTAAAATCAATTACTTATTGCTGTGCAGATAATAACAATGTATAAATCACACTGTGCAAATAACGGCTATGTGCAAATCACAGTAATGTGCAAATCATAGCAATGTACAGATCATAAAAAGTCACAAAGATGTACTAATCATATCAATATGCAGGGAATATATCAGACAGATCTCCCAGTTAGTTCCTGTGTTATATCAACCCCGGGGTTGTGTTGTATATTACAATCTGTTAGTTCTTTAAAAATTTGCCGCTGTATATATTTGGCCGCCTTTCTTTGTAGTGGGTAATATGTTAGATCGTTTTACCATATATCAAGGTACCAAAAGTAATATCAAGGAGGTTACCAAGGTTAGTTACTTCTGTATATAAATAGGTTTCTATGTATTACATTACCCCTCCTATGTAGCTCAATCTTTGGGTACTTGTTTCATCCAGCGAACGCTTGGTCCGGATACTTCAGTACGCGCTCTTTTCCCGCGCTTTTCTCTAGACTTAATAGATGCGGCATCCCACGTGGGTTCCCGCCCACTGTGCGTACGCTTAAGTTCAAGTTCAATTTGCGTACGTTCGACTTTGCGTACGCTTGAGAAAAAATGTCAAAATGTAGATTCTTTCAAATTCGATCCAAATGGGAATCTAGAAGCAAACACATCTACATATAGATCAAATGACGACACTTTCAGAGAATTAGAAAAACTACTACAAAAGCAATTACCACAGAAATGGGAGATAAAATCCCTTAATCAATACTTAGAAAATGGATTAATCCCCGAAGGCCTTATGTTGATGAAAGAACCAGCACAGGAGCTTTATAGTAGCGAGTTTAAACTAGAATGGGACACATTTTTAGCGGTACAATCAAAAATACTCGTTACGATGATAATAAAGAGGAGGACAGAAATATTACAACAGATCATATCACAAATTAATAACTTAAAAACAATTATTGACGCACTACCACAAGACGACTCTTTTAAAAAATGGGAAGAGAGAATATGTAGAAGTTTAGATACTTTAGAGAGAGAAATAATAAACAAGAAAACAAAGAAATTAAATTGGAGAAAACAAACGATAGATGGTATAGATGAAAAATCCCTTGATATCAATTCAAACAATGACCAAGATAAAAAGAGATCAAACAACAATTATAAACCCTTTCACTCAATATCAACATCTAACAGATTTGAACCGTTATCAGAACCCCTTTTTTTTTAGATCAGACACCTCCACACCACAGGATAAGGACACAATGGGAATCACAACAAATAGAACAGAGACACAGGAAATCACCATCACCACAACACAACTACAACCTAAGACACCGACAGGACTACAGAAACACGAACAGAGAATCACCAACAAGACACAGGACCCATCGCAACCAAAACCAATACCCAATTCACCAACACCAATATCGAGAACAACAAATAAATCACAACAGAACAAGATCACAAACACAATTACAACAATACGGAAAAAGACATGGAGGGGACGAAGAAAATCAAAACAAAACAGAACACCACAGATATCACCAATAGAGGATATAATTATAAATTTGAGCAACACTATACTCACTGAACACCAGAGAAGTTTACTAAACAAAGGATTAAAATATGTACCAACAAATAAACTTGATAAATTCAACACATTTATAGGTTTGGAAAAATTAATAAGGAAAATTTGCCTGAAGAAATATTTTATTAAAAATCCAATAGAAAGAGAAAAAAACAAATACCTCAACATATACACATACAGAACTTAAAGAAAAATCAAAAAAATTTCCAAGACAGGAAATAAGTAACAAGATCGCAACATTCAGAAAGAACGTCAAAACAGAAATTAGGAAAAATAACAACACCAATATAACAATACGCCCTGCGGATAAAGGTGGGGCAATCGTTATCCAAAATACGGAAAATTACAATACTGAATGCTACAGACAACTAACAGACGTTCACACATATAGAAAACTAACTACAGACCCTACAGACACATTTCAAAAACAGTTGGAGAGTTATTGTAATAGAGGACTTAGGGACAATATACTATTAGAAAAAGAATTTAAATACATCATATCCACTCCAAAACGCTTACCAGTTTCCTATTGTTTACAAAAAATACATAAAAACAGAATAAACCCACCAGGCAGACGTATCATTTCCGATATTGGCTCCATCACATCTAATCTATCTCAATACATAGACAAATTACTTCAACCAACAGTAAAATTAATACCATCATATATCAAAGATACAACAGCAATCATTCATACATTAGAGCAAATACAATTTGAACCTCATTGGATAATAGGAACAATCGATGTGAATTCATTGTACACCTCCATTGAACACGAATCAGGCATACAAGCAGTCAAAAGATACCTTACCAACATTCATGCATTCCCAGATAAACAAATAAACTTTCTCTTAGATGGTATTCAATTTATTCTCACTCACAATTATTTCAGTTTTGACTCCAACTATTACATTCAATTACAAGGAACAGCCATGGGGACCAGATTCGCCCCCAGCTATGCAAATATATTTATGTCCCAGTGGGAAGAAGACATCATAAGTCCCAGGCTGGGGGAGAGTCTGGTCCTCTGGCGTAGGTTTATAGATGACATTATATTCATATGGAAAGACACAAAAGAACAACTAACATCCTTTCTCAATAACCTCAATCATAATGATTACAATTTAACATTTACAAATAATATCGGTATCAAACAAGTCGAGTTTCTTGATATATGTGTGAACGTCTGTGGTAATAAATTAATTTGTAATACATATCAAAAAGAAGTGATGAAAAATGGATATATCTTCTTCAAAAGCTGTCATCTACCACGTTGGCTCCTAAATGTGCCAACTAGTCAATTTAGGAGAATAAAAAGAAATTGCACAAAAATAGAGGAATTTGAAAGAGAAGCCCAAACAATGAACAATTCATCAATAAGGAATACCCACCAAATATATTAGAAAAGTCTTTGAATAAATTAAGACAAATGGACAGGAATAGTTTCTTTCAACCCAAAACAAAAGACCAAAGCAATACAGATAATATAAAACAGAAAGATAATCTGAGATTAATATTACCATTTAATATACAATACAAAACAATAGAAAGAATTATCAAAAAATACATTGGCACATCCTCACCAAGGATAAAATAATAGGCCCATTAATAGCAGAAAATCCGTCCATTGTATACACAAAAGCGCCAAACTTAGGCATTCAAATCACACCAACAGTAAAAAAAGAACAAATTAAATGGCAAACGCACATGGTTAAACACAAAAGGCTTCTTCAGTTGTGGCCTATGTAATAATTGCAAAACTACCAAATTCCCAAGAAAAACCATAAATGTAGCATCTACAAGAAATACACACAACCATACCATCAAGGAGTGTTTGTCCTGTTGTTCAACCAATGTGATCTATCTTCTACAATGCACTTGCAATAAGCAATACATTGGAAGAACGAAGAGATCACTCAAATAATGAGTGTCAGGACACATTAACAATATTAGAAAAGGTTATGAACTACACACACTATCTAAACATTTCAAGGATCACCACAATCAGAATCCGAAAGACCTTACCTTTATTGCATTGGAAAAAGTCCCAAGGCAGTGGAGGGGCGGGAACCACATTAACCCTTTCGCACCCAGAGGTTTTTTCGGTTATGCATTTTCGTTTTGCGCTCCCTGCCTTCAAACAGCCATAACTCTTTTATTTTTCTGTTCACATAACTGTATGAGGGCTTATTTTTTGCGGGACAAGTTGTACTTTCCAACGCCACCATTTAATATTGCATATGGTGTAGTGGGAAGCGGGAAAAAAATTCCAAGCCGGGTGAAATTGCAAAGAAAACGCTATTCCGCTACAGTTCTACGGGTTTCTTATTTACAGCGTTCGATGTGCATTAAAACTGATCCACTACTTTCATTCTACTGGTCAGTATGAATCCGGAAATACCTAATATGTATAGTTTTTCCTGCGTTTTCATAGTGATAAAATAATTAGAAAGTTGCCCTTTTTTTTTTTTTTTTCCTTGTCAAATCTTGACCCCTATAACTTTTTGGTATTTATGTGTACAGAGCTGTATGGGGGCTCATTTTTTGCGGGACGATCTGAAGTTTTTATTGATACCATTCTGGGGTGTGTATGACTTTTTGATCACTTTTTATTTAATTTTTTTTAGAAAAAAAAAGTGACAAAAAACGGCAAATCGCCATTTGGATGCTTTTTTCCGCCACACAATTCGCCATATTGGAATTCTTTTTTTTATATTTTAAAAGTACGGGCGTTTTCGGTCACGGTGATACCCATGATGTCTATATTTATTGTTATTTAGGTATTTATTTTTTAATTATACGGAAAGGGGGTGATTTGAACTTTTATATCTTTTTTATTTTTTATATATTTTTTAACATTTTTTTTTATTTTTTTTTTACTATTTGAAAGGTCAAATATGGGCTGATATATTGTGGCTTTTTTTTCTTTATGAGCAATCATGGATTTTATAGACTCAGAAATCCAAGAATTGCTAATTTCTTATCCTGGCCTGCCATCTAGTGGCCAGAATAAGAATTGCACTTTGAAAACTGTAATCCTCACCAGCGAGGATTACAGTTTTCATATGGTGTACAGACACCCAGATTGGCCACACGGGGTGTCTGTACACCACCCGGAAGTGAATGCTTCCGGGTTGAGACGTCACGTGTGATCACGGCATCTAGGCTCCCAGGAAGACGCCGCCGATGGCGGTAAGTAGCGGCAAGTCTCTGCTGTTAGAAACAGCAGAGACTTGCCGGCCATGACGCCCGCCGCACCCGCGAGCGGGCGTCATGTGCCCGCATCGCCCCAGCGCCGTACATGTACGGCGCTGGGCGCGAAGGGGTTAATAACATGTCTCGCTTGGAATCGAGGAGAATTTTTGAGTTCGACACCATAGTACCGGGAGGACTAAATTCAGATACGGAAATCTTCGGCTTCCTGTAGAACCGGGTTGGGTGCCCTTTGAGGACAGGACATCAGAGTCGGGCTGTTTTCCAGCACCCTGATCTCCTCTCCTTGGTGGGCCCCCATCCCCTCACTTCATTAGCAGATATTGAAAAATAGTTAAAAATATTGAAAAATTAAAAAATAGAGAAATATGGAAAATTAATAAGAAATACCAAATACAAATGCAAAACAGGTGAATATATTTATCTAAAATATAAATTTCCATAACTATAGTCTACTTAAGAAGAAGAAACTTAATAGGACATATTAGAAGATCATAAAGACTAATATGATCATCCCTATTAAATTAATATACCCTTATTTGTACACACATATTCTATATGTACACTGTATTTCACTTTTTATTCCTATATAATATAATTTTTATTACATTTTTTATTATTATTATTATTATTATTATTATTATTATTATTATTATTATTATTATTATTATTATTATTATTTGTATCATTTATTTTTTCATTATGCAGTTCTATGTATACACCATATAATTTAAATTCCACAGGGTAATAATATGTGCCAGTCCAGACATTGGATTTAACCTCATTAAAAAGAGGTGTGACTTAATGAAACAAGATATATAAGTGCCAAAAATAGACCCAGATCCACAGGCCACTGAGGAAGGGGCAGGTGTAGCCCTGAAACGCGTTTGGTTTTGCGAGCACATTACCCTGTGGATTATCTAAAGCCACTAAGAAGAACGGACACGTACTGACTCCTATTGTCCATATTAGAACGCACGTGGAATTGCGTACAAACTCAAGAGTACGCAAATTTCAACGTACTCAATTTGAACTCAACGTACGCAAATTGAACTCAAGCGTACGCAAAGTCGAACGTACGCAAATTGAACTTGAACTTAAGCGTACGCACAGCGGGTGGGAACCCACACTGTGCGCAAATTTCAACGTACGCAATTTGAACTCAACATACATAAATTGAACTCAAGCGTACGCAAAGTCGAACGTACGCAAATTGAACTTGAACTTAAGCGTACGCACAGCGGGCGGGAACCCACGCTGTGCGCAAATTTCAACGTACGCAATTTGAACTCAACGTACACAAATTGAACTCAAGCGTATGCAAAGTCGAACGTATGCAAATTGAACTTGAACTTAAGCGTATGCACAGCGGGCGGGAACCCACGTGGGACGCCACATATATTAAGTCTAGAGAAAAGCCGGCCACGCGGGAAAAGAGCGCGTACTGAAGTATCCGGACCAAGCGTTCGCTGGATGAAACAAGTACCCAAAGATTGAGCTACATAGGAGGGGTAATGTAAGACATAGAAACCTATTTATATACAGAAGTGACTAACCTTGGTAACCTCCTTGATATTACTTTTGGTACCTTGATATATGGTAAAACGATCTAACATATTACCCACTACAAAGAAAGGCGGCCAAATATATACAGCGGCAAATTTTTAAAGAACTAACAGATTGTAATATACAACACAACCCCGGGGTTGATATAACACAGGAACTAACTGGGAGATCTGTCTGATATATTCCCTGCATATTGATATGATTAGTACATTGTTGTGACTTTTTATGATCTGTACATTGCTATGATTTGCATTACTGTAATTTGCACAGTGTGATTTATACATTGTTATTATCTGCACAGCAATAAGTAATTGATTTTAAGACCATTTATTTATTATTTTTCTTACTTTAACGTGAACCAGCGCTGGTAACTTATCATATATACTATTTTTATTTTATATATTTTTAATTTTTTCACCTTAAACCTTTCTTAATAAATGTGATCTTAATCTGAACAAGCAAAGTGCATTTATCTACCTGAAAACAGGACATACCTCCAGCGCCCGGGACAGCGAGACAGCTACTGAAATCCGGGACTGTTACGCTGGTTCCGGGACGGTTTTGAGGTATGCAACTAATATATGTAAAGCGGGCCTAATACATGAATATTCCAAGTTTGACAGAGCATTAGCTGCTGCTTGTTTTGTCTTGCCGTTCGCTCTGGCTCACAGAGGGTGGTCCATATGGACATGATGGAACAATCCTTTTAAGCACTAATTATTCCACAATTCAATACATATTTATCCATTTTTTTCCATTTCATTTTAAAATGTGTCATACTAAGTTGGACATATTGTATTCAGCATGTATGGACGCTTTCATTGATACTTGGACAGCAGAAGACCAAATTTGTTCAGTTAAAATATGTTTAATCCTTGCTAGTAAATGCTTTGTTTTAAAAAGTAATCTGAACCTCCATCTGCTCTGTAGTCTCTTGGCAGGATTATATTTGACTAAATAGTAGCCTTTTGATTAATAGTGTCGAATTTTATAGCTCTGCTGATCACTTATGACTCAGTCCCATTCTTTTCTCTATTTAGTACAGTTCAATGCTGTTCAAACAGTTGTGTGATAATTAAGCAGCAGATGTTAAACTGTATGGTTCTCATTCAAGTTCCTCCAAAAAAAACAGTGGTCCTGGTATGTAAAGCAGAGGAGCATCGGCATAACCTTTGTCATTGTAACAGTATATTAGCTCAGTGACAGTAGCACTCATATAATGAAGTCACCACAATTTGGCCACAGTGTATCGCCATCATAAATGAGATATCTTCCCATGTCATACCTCCCAACTTTTTGGATGATCAAAGAGGGAAATCTATGGTCCATTTTTCCTGTATATTTACACACTTTAATAGTTTTCTTAGCACACAATAGCGCATAAATTATCAGAATATAGACATTTCTAAAATCCAAATTATATCAAATAATGAAATAATATGCAAGGTGGGGTCAAAGATACAGAGTGGGAACCAGACAAACACTTTCTTGATCGATATAGTAAATATAACAATGCACCTCTATACATCAGATCAAAAAGAGGGCCATTTCAGGAGAAAGGAGGGACAGAGGGACTTGGATCTAAAATAGGAACTGATCCGCCAAAAGAGGGACACTTGGGAGTTTAGCATACGTCAAGTAAAAAAGTGAGGACACTGAAGTTAAATTTTCATTTTTAATATACACAGACATATTTTCTGTATACTGTTTAGGCCAGTGATTGGGTCTGCGGTGAACTGTCATGTCACCACTGCAGCCAAGAAGCTGATATCATGGCTGCAGTGGTCAAAAGGATTGGAGCAGCAGTACTGGAAGTAATGTTATTATTTTATGACATATTCCCTATTTGTACAGCCCTGGGTAGATAGAGATCACAAAAGGACTCTCTTAACTTTCCATTGATATATTTATACAAAATTATTAAATCAACTCTCAGACGTCTTTTTCCTAAACTAAATAACCTTGATTTTGATAATAGCTGCAATAATAAAAGTAATGAGATGTTAGGCATTCGATCATGAATTCATAGCATTAGCAATAATATCTTTCCTGTTTTAGAGCGATATGAAGTCCTAAGAACTTTCCCTGCTCTTTTCTGATTTAATTTGTAACTGTTTCTTGATAAGCGGTGGCTTGAGGGCAATTTTTTCCTCCAACAGAATGGCAAGTAAACTTTCTAGGTGGAAATGGCTCCCATAACAACTTAGTAGCTATTAAACTAGCACTTACCAAGCACATAAAATCATCATTAGCAGCTCCGGAATATCCAGATACTCAAATAGTTATCGAGGTGAATATGGAGACCAGCTGAACTTTTAATATGGCTTCAACTACCGATAATCTTCAGGTGGATTGCTGTACATTTTCTTGCATTTATGGATATAACTTTCTTTTTGCACTACAGTTCATAATATAACCGCTTCATCTGTAGAATTATATATAAATGTGTGGGTTATAAGGCTTTTTCAGTGAATTTCATATTATACTTGTGAATTGAACATATATGTTATGTACTTTGTACAATGTCATTTAACACAATAAAGGGTACAGTGACTGTACTGAGGGTACAGATTCACTGTACTTTCATACAATTTCATTTAATAGAAAATGTTATAATTACCTCATTTCTAAATCACTTCATTTAAAAATATGTAAAGCTGTAAAGTCATGGCCATCCTCATCCTCAAATAACAAAATAATGATAAAAAGTAATGTCACATCATCCACAGGAAGGAGACCTGACGAAGCTGAGGAAGCGAAATGCATATCAAGGTCACTTTTGGGCCTCCTTTCCCTGATCATGTCTACAGGTAGGTCCTGTGGGTGGAAGTTTTGATGTGACATTACTTTTTAGTCTTATTTTGTTATTTGCGGATGATATGGGACGTCCCTCTCTTGAACTCAGTATACGCTATCTATGTGTATCTATATATTTCATTTGTAGTACCACCCGGTCTCCCCTGTGATTCTTGTGGACATGTTATACACTCTTATCAGGGGTAGTAAGGCCAGTGGCCAGTGATTCAGTACAGCATTATGGTCACTATAACCTATTTCTGACATTGTAATCCCCTGTATATTTTTTTAATCATTTATCTTTGATTTTGTTTAAAACACTGGTATTATTTTGATTTATGGTGCTGGGCATGGTGTTTTTGTTCCCTTTGGAAACACACTTATAGGTTATATTGTGAGAGATTAAGAATTAATTTTGTATCAGGACTCCATCTTAACCTAAGATTAATTTGAAAGAAGAAATTTTTATGTTTCTGATAAGTTACTTACTTACAGGAAATTGCAGAACTAAATATATATAAATATAATGTTCATTGTGAGGGTAACCACTTCTTCTTTATAGGTTCAGAAATGCATGTGACCTTTTTGACTTTCTCTTAAAGCAGACACTTCTCTCTGTAATCAGGAAGAGTGGGTGGGATGGAACCAAATTTGTGGTTTCGTTCAGTAGTTCAGTAAATGTCATGTTTGTAAAAAGTTACAGAAACTATCATCTGCACTATAGAAACTCCGCCCACCTATCTGCGATTTTTGACTATAAAGAGCAACGTGTTCTGTCAATAAACAGGAAATATCTGATATAGCTGAACAAGTGTGCATTTATTTCCTCTGAGCGCTCATCTTCATAAAATTGGGACCCCGACAATCATAGAGAAGGGGGTTTTGCCCCAACAAAACTTGGCGACCAAACGTGGGGCTCGACTAAAGGACACTTCATTGATCTCCCGACAACTTGGATAATCCGGACCGGGACGGACAGATATAAAAGACAGCGCTGCAAGGTAAGAGACTTTATCTTACAATATATCTGTGCCTCCCTGACTGGTTGTCTGGCTCGAGGGATTGTTGAAGGAACGTAAGTATAAAGTCCTTTTACAGTCGAGTCTATATTGATAAAGAACCTTGAAGGTTGATAATACCTATGATTGTTGGGTTTAGTTTCTGATCATGAGTAACTTTGGGATGTTTTTGGTCTGGTTTTAGGAGTCACGGTATACGTCTTGTTTGTTCTTTACTAGAGATGAGCGAGTAGTGTTCGATCGAGCTGGTATTCGATCGAATACTACGATATTCGGCGTGCTCGATTTCTTTCGAGTATAACGGCGATGGCGCACTTAGAATTCGTTTCCCCTCCCACCTTCCCTGGTGCTCTTTTTCCACCAATCACCATGCAGGGGGGGGTATGACAGGCATGATGAGCACGCTGTCAGCGCGAAAACGGCGTCTACATGCATTGGCTGGAAAAACCATGTGACCTCGAATATTAAAAACTCAGCTCTTCCTGCTCGTTCGCATATGCTGCGTGAACTTAGTCAGGGACAGAGGCTGGAGAAGGGAGAGACAGGTTTTAGCTGTTGGACAGGCAGGAGCGTGATTAAAAGCCCTTATCAGGGCTACTATAGTGCAGTACAGTGATAGCTTTACTACAAGATACACTTTACAGAGAACGGCTGCCATATTCAGGGATAGCTGCTGGAGTAGGGACAGAGAGAGGCATTAGTGGTGTATTAGGTGCTCTGCTACATACCAAACTATATTTGGCACTACTGCTGTGTACCTTGAAATATACAATATATAGGCCTTTCAATTGGCAACTGTACTGTGCGTTCTCTTGCAAAGTAATTTCTCAAACCTGGTGTTCATACACACCGTCTGATCACTTAGTACACGGCTGGTGTACCTTGAAATATACAATATATGGCCTTTCAATTGGCAACTGTACTGTGCGTTCTCTTGCAAAGTAATTTCTCAAACCTGGTGTTCATACACACCGTCTGATCACTTAGTACACGGCTGTGTACCTTGAAATATACAATATATAGGCCTTCAATTGGCAACTGTACTGTGCGTTCTCTTGCAAAGTAATTTCTCATACCTGGTGTTCATACACACCGTCTGATCACTTAGTACACGGCTGTGTACCTTGAATATACAATATATAGGCCTTATAATTGCCAACTGTACTGTGCGTTCTCTTGCAAAGTAATTTCTCATACTGGTGTTCATTACACACCGTCTGATCACTTAGTACACACGGCTGTGTACCTTGAAATATACAATATATAGGCCTTTCAATTGGCAACTGTACTGTGCGTTCTCTGCAAGTAATTTCTCATACCTGGTGTTCATACACCACCGTCTGATCACTTAGTACAACGGCTGTGTACCTTGAAATATACAATATATAGGCCTTATAATTGCCAACTGTACTGTGCGTTCTCTTGCAAAGTAATTTCTCATACCTGGTGTTCATACACACCGTCTGATCACTTAGTACAACGGCTGTGGTACCTTGAATATACAATATATAGGCCTTATAATTGCCAACTGTACTGTGCGTTCTCTTGCAAAGTAATTCTCATACCTGGTGTTCATACACACCGTCTGATCACTTAGTACACGGCTGTGTACCTTGAAATAT
Organism: Rhinella marina; assembly: GCA_900303285.1. Taxonomy (NCBI): domain Eukaryota; kingdom Metazoa; phylum Chordata; class Amphibia; order Anura; family Bufonidae; genus Rhinella; species Rhinella marina. Next base: position 582,531 of record ONZH01027130.1, read on the forward strand.
ACAATATATAGGCCTTATAATTGGCAACTGTACTGTGCGTTCTCTTGCAAAGTAATTTCTCATACCTGGTGTTCATACACACCGTCTGATCACTTAGTACACGGCTGTGTACCTTGAAATATACAATATATAGGCCTTTCAATTGGCAACTGTACTGTGCGTTCTCTTGCAAAGTAATTTCTCATACCTGGTGTTCATAACACACCGTCTGATCACTTAGTACACGGCTGTGTACCTTGAAATATACAATATATAGGCCTTATAATTGCCAACTGTACTGTGCGTTCTCTTGCAAAGGTAATTTCTCATACCTGGTGTTCATACACACCGTCTGATCACTTAGTACACGGCTGTGTACCTTGAAATATACAATATATAGGCCTTATAATTGCCAACTGTACTGTGCGTTCTCTTGCAAAGTAATTTCTCATACCTGGTGTTCATACACACCGTCTGATCACTTAGTACACGGCTGTGTACCTTGAAATATACAATATATAGGCCTTATAATTGCCAACTGTACTGTGCGTTCTCTTGCAAAGTAATTTCTCATACCTGGTGTTCATACACACCGTCTGATCACTTAGTAACCGGCTGTGTACCTTGAAATATACAATATATAGGCCTTTCAATTGGCAACTGTACTGTGCGTTCTCTTGAAAATAATTTCTCAAACCTGGTGTTCATACACACCCGTCTGATCACTTAGTACACGGCTGTGTACCTTGAAATATACAATATATAGGCCTTATAATTGGCAACTGTACTGTGCGTTCTCTTGCCAGTAATTTCTCATACCTGGTGTTCATACACACCGTCTGATCACTTAGTACACGGCTGTGTACCTTGAAATATACAATATATAGGCCTTATAATTGGCAACTGTACTGTGCGTTCTCTTGCAAAGTAATTTCTCATACCTGGTGTTCATACACACCGTCTGATCACTTAGTACACGGCTGTGTACCTTGAAATATACAATATATAGGCCTTATAATTGGCAACTGTACTGTGCGTTCTCTTGCAAAGTAATTTCTCATACCTGGTGTTCATACACACCGTCTGATCACTTAGTACACACGGCTGTGTACCTTGAAATATACAATATATAGGCCTTATAATTGGCAACTGTACTGTGCGTTCTCTTGCAAAGTAATTTCTCATACCTGGTGTTCATACACACCGTCTGATCACTTAGTACACACGGCTGTGTACCTTGAAATATACAATATATAGGCCTTATAATTGGCAACTGTACTGTGCGTTCTCTTGCAAAGTAATTTCTCATACCTGGTGTTCATACACACCGTCTGATCACTTAGTACACGGCTGTGTACCTTGAAATATACAATATATAGGCCTTATAATTGGCAACTGTACTGTGCGTTCTCTTGCAAAGTAATTTCTCATACCTGGTGTTCATACACACCGTCTGATCACTTAGTACACGGCTGTGTACCTTGAAAATATACAATATATAGGCCTTATAATTGGCAACTGTACTGTGCGTTCTCTTGCAAAGTAATTTCTCATACCTGGTGTTCATACACACCGTCTGATCACTTAGTACACGGCTGTGTACCTTGAAATATACAATATATAGGCCTTATAATTGGCAACTGTACTGTGCGTTCTCTTGCAAAGTAATTTCTCATACCTGGTGTTCATACACACCGTCTGATCACTTAGTACACGGCTGTGTACCTTGAAATATACAATATATAGGCCTTATAATTGGCAACTGTACTGTGCGTTCTCTTGCAAAGTAATTTCTCATACCTGGTGTTCATACACACCGTCTGATCACTTAGTACACGGCTGTGTACCTTGAAAATATACAATATATAGGCCTTATAATTGGCAACTGTACTGTGCGTTCTCTTGCAAAGTAATTTCTCATACCTGGTGTTCATACACACCGTCTGATCACTTAGTACACGGCTGTGTACCTTGAAATATACAATATATAGGCCTTATAATTGGCAACTGTACTGTGCGTTCTCTTGCAAAGTAATTTCTCATACCTGGTGTTCATACACACCGTCTGATCACTTAGTACACGGCTGTGTACCTTGAAATATACAATATATAGGCCTTTCATAATTGGCAACTGTACTGTGCGTTCTCTTGCAAAGTAATTTCTCATACCTGGTGTTCATATACACACCGTCTGATCACTTAGTACACGGCTGTGTACCTTGAAATATACAATATATAGGCCTTATAATTGGCAACTGTACTGTGCGTTCTCTTGCAAAGTAATTTCTCATACCTGGTGTTCATACACACCGTCTGATCACTTAGTACACGGCTGTGTACCTTGAAATATACAAATATATAGGCCTTATAATTGGCAACTGTACTGTGCGTTCTCTTGCAAAGTAATTTCTCATACCTGGTGTTCATACACACCGTCTGATCACTTAGTACACGGCTGTGTACCTTGAAATATACAATATATAGGCCTTATAATTGGCAACTGTACTGTGCGTTCTCTTGCAAAAGTAATTTCTCATACCTGGTGTTCATACACACCGTCTGATCACTTAGTACACGGCTGTGTACCTTGAAATATACAATATATAGGCCTTATAATTGGCAACTGTACTGTGCGTTCTCTTTGCAAAGTAATTTCTCATACCTGGTGTTCATACACACCGTCTGATCACTTAGTACACGGCTGTGTACCTTGAAATATACAATATATAGGCCTTATAATTGGCAACTGTACTGTGCGTTCTCTTGCAAAGTAATTTCTCATACCTGGTGTTCATACACACCGTCTGATCACTTAGTACACGGCTGTGTACCTTGAAATATACAATATATAGGCCTTATAATTGGCAACTGTACTGTGCGTTCTCTTGCAAAGTAATTTCTCATACCTGGTGTTCATACACACCGTCTGATCACTTAGTACACGGCTGTGTACCTTGAAATATACAATATATAGGCCTTATAAATTGGCAACTGTACTGTGCGTTCTCTTGCAAAGTAATTTCTCATACCTGGTGTTCATACACACCGTCTGATCACTTAGTACACGGCTGTGTACCTTGAAATATACAATATATAGGCCTTATAATTGGCAACTGTACTGTGCGTTCTCTTGCAAAGTAATTTCTCATACCTGGTGTTCATACACACCGTCTGATCACTTAGTACACGGCTGTGTACCTTGAAATATACAATATATAGGCCTTATAATTGGCAACTGTACTGTGCGTTCTCTTGCAAAGTAATTTCTCATACCTGGTGTTCATACACACCGTCTGATCACTTAGTACACGGCTGTGTACCTTGAAATATACAATATATAGGCCTTATCAATTGGCAACTGTACTGTGCGTTCTCTTGCAAAAGTAATTTCTCAAACCTGGTGTTCATACACACCGTCTGATCACTTAGTACACGGCTGTGTACCTTGAAATATACAATATATAGGCCTTATAATTGGCAACTGTACTGTGCGTTCTCTTGCAAAGTAATTTCTCATACCTGGTGTTCATACACACCGTCTGATCACTTAGTACACGGCTGTGTACCTTGAAATATACAATATATAGGCCTTATAATTGGCAACTGTACTGTGCGTTCTCTTGCAAAGTAATTTCTCATACCTGGTGTTCATACACACCGTCTGATCACTTAGTACACGGCTGTGTACCTTGAAATATACAATATATAGGCCTTATAAATTGGCAACTGTACTGTGCGTTCTCTTGCAAAGTAATTTCTCATACCTGGTGTTCATACACACCGTCTGATCACTTAGTACACGGCTGTGTACCTTGAAATATACAATATATAGGCCTTATAATTGGCAACTGTACTGTGCGTTCTCTTGCAAAGTAATTTCACGGCTGTGAAGGCAAAATATTGTAACCAAAAAAAAATAAAATGCGGCGGGGGGCTAGCGGAATAGGACGTGGACGAGGACGGGGGCGCGGAAATGCTGTTGGGGGCCTTGTTGAAGCCAGTGGGGATACAATGCGTGCTGGTGAGGGTCAGCCAGGATCCCGCTCATCCAGAATCCCTGCCTTTATGGGACAGTTAAGCAGGGGGCGGGTTACACCGCTGTTGAGGCCTGAGCAGGTTGAACAGGTGGTGCAATGGATAGCCGATAGCGCTTCCACACAGTTGTCCACCAGCCAGTCATCCACACAGTCTCACTCTGACCCTCCTTCCTCCACACCTGGCCAACAGAGTCATCCCACCATTGACCCCTCCCAGGAGCTCTTTTCGGGTCCTTTTTCAGATGTGCCGGAAGAATCCCAGGAGCTAGCAGAGGAATTTGTTTGTAGTGATGCCCAAACACTTGAGTTTTCGCCATCTCCTGCTGATGTGGACCCTGAGCCAGCATCTGTTATCATGAGCGATGATGATGATGAGACGCAGTTGCCATCAAGGGAGGCTGTTGGAATGTCCAGTGGGCAGGAGGAGGAGCAGAGTGAGGAAGTGGAAGAGGAGGTGGTGGATGACGAAATGACCGACCCCCACTTGGCCAGGGGTGATGTCCAGCGAGGAAAGCAGTGGAGAGGTGGTGGTCTGCGCAGCACCGAAAAAGGCAGCAAGAGAGGCAGAGGGATGTCCACAGGCAGAGGGATGTCCACAGGCAGAGGGATGTCCACAGGCAGAGGACAGTCCAGACAGAGAAGTGAGGCCACAGCCAGCAGGGCCGAAGCTGTTCCCGGCAGCGGGCAGTCGCGCGAAGCTCCCCCATCGAGGCCTCGTACTTCTGTGGTGTGGAGATTTTT